>JAQZBX010038042.1:0-23563 GCA_029593785.1 Cabassous unicinctus | reverse complement strand
TCATGATTTTTATACATTCTGCCAATGTCTGCCTTTTGACTGGGAAATTTCAGCTCTTTACCTTTTTTTAGGAGGTACCAGGGATTGAATCTAGGACTTTGTATATAGGAAGCAGGTGCTCAACCACTGAGCTACATCTGCTCCTTCCCATTTACATTTTATTCTTAAATTTTTTTTATTACAGAAGTTGTGAGCCTAAAAAACAGTCATGCATAATGTGCAGAATTCCCATACATCACCCTATGACCAACAAAGTGCATTGTTGTGGAATATTTGTTACAGATTATGAAAGAACATCATCAAAATGTTACTACTAAGTATGGTACATGGGTTACACTTGGTATGTGTTTTCATACATAGATCCCTTTATTAACATCATGCATTAATATTGTACATTTGTTATAGTTCACAAGAGAATGCTCTCATATTTATACTGTTAAACACAGTCCATCATCCATCACATGATTCACTGCTATACAGTCCTGCTTTGTAGCATCCATGCAAAATATACACTCAGTGGCTCTCACTTTCATTGCATAGTTGTGCAGTCATTACCTCAGTAAATTTTTGAATGTTTTCCTTAGTCCAAAAGAAAAATACTATATCCGCTATTACTGATCATTAGCATTGACATAATACCTTCTTTAACATTGATGCAAGGATATTACAATATTTCTGTTAACTATAGTCCATAAGTCCATATAGTCCATAACTTAGATTATAGTTTTCTGAATACAAGTCCTTTACATCCTAGGTTAAGTTTATTTCTAAATATTTGATTCTTTTAGTCACTTTTGAAAGTGGACATTTTTTCCTGATTTCCTCCACAGATTGCTCATTACTAATATATAGGAACACTATTGATTTTTGCATATTAATCTTGTTTCCTGCCACTCTGTTGATTTTGTTTATTAGCTCTCAAAATGTTGTAGATTTTTCAAGACTTTCTAGGAATAAGATCATATCATCTGCAACTAGCAAAAGTTTAACTACTTCCTTTCCAATTTGGATGGCTTTTATTTCTTTTTCTTGCCTGATTGCTCTAGCTAAAACCTCTAGCCTTATTTTGAACAACAATGATAACGCTAATCATCTTTGTCTTATTCCCGATTTCAATGGGAAAGCTTTCAATCTTTCACCATTGAGTGTAATGTTGCTGCTCTTTTTCTAGTTCCTCCAACTGTGTAGTTAGGTCATTTACATTTTTTTAATGTAAGAATTGAAGGCTATAAATTTCCCTTTCAGCATTGCCTTCACTGCATTCTAAATGTTGTGATATATTGTGTTCTCATTTTCATTCCCTTCATGATATTTAGTGATTTCTCCTGCAATTTCTTCTTTGACCCACTGATTATTTAAGAATATGTCTTTTAATCCACATACTCTTTGCATTTTCCATTTTTATGCCTGTTGTTAATTTCAACTTCATTCCATTATGATCACAGAAAGTGCTTTGTATAATTTCAGTCTTTTAAAATTTATTAAGATCTGTTTTGTTACCTAATATATGGTCTAGTCTCAAGAAGGATCCATGCACACTTGAGAAGAATATATATCCTGTTTTTGTGTGCATTGTTCTGTACATGTCTATTAAGTTTAGTTCATTTTTCAATTCAAGCAGTTTCTTTTTTTGCTGGGGTTCTTATGCTTTTTGTTCCATGTACCCCTCCTTTGTCAGTCAGATGAAAACCAAGGACCCCTTACTAAGTCCACACTATACTGTGTATTATTTACTAAATATATCACACCTGCACCATGTCACAAGAATAATGTTGTTGTTTTTTTTAACTTAAATTCAAGCTAGTGGACCCCTTGTTAAAAACCACTGCTTTATTGCTCCTCTGCTCAGATGTTCTAGCCAAAGCTTAGAGGGGTGTATTGAATTCTTCATTAATTTAGACACATCTATTTTCAAACTTCAGTTTTGCCAATGTTTGCCTTATGTGTTTTAAGGCACCTTGGTTAGATGCATGTGCATTTATGATTATTTCTTCCTGGTGGATTTGCCCTTTTTATTAATATATACTGTCCCTCGTCTCTAAGAACAATTTTGTTTTTAATATCTATTTCATCTAATAAAAGTATAACTACTCCGGATTTTTACTTTTGTTACTATATGCATGGAATATATTTTTCTAGCTTTTCAGTTTCAATCTATATTGCATCCTTGGGTCAAAGGTGAGTCTCTTGTAGACAGCATAAAAATGGCTCATATTTTCTTATCCATTCCACCAGTCTGTGCCATTTTATTGGGGCATTCAATCCATTAACTTCAGGGTTATTACTGTAAATGTAGTTTTTACTTCACCCATTTTGATCTCTGGATTTTATCTGTCACATGTTGTTTTTGCCACAATTTTTACACTTTTAGTTACTTTTACTGATACAATCTTAATTTCTAGACTCTCTTCCAAGCCTTGCTGTTCTGTCTTCTTTTCAGGCTCTAGCACTCCCTTTAGTATTTCCTGCAAGCCCAGGAGTTTACAAACTCTCTCAGTCTATGCTTATCAGTGAATATTATAAACTCACCCTCATGTTTGAAATACAATCTTGCTGGATATAAGATTCATGGCTGGGAGTTTTCTCTTTCATTTTCTTAAATATATCACTGCCTTCTTGTCTCCATGGTTTCTGATGAGAAGTCAGTGCTTAATCTTAGTGGGCATTCCTAGTATATAATGAATCATTTTTATCTTTCTGCTTTCAGAATTTTCTCCTTATCTTTGGCATTTGATATTCTGTTTAGTATGTGTCTCAGAGTAGGTCTATTTGGACTTATTCAGATTTCGTTCATTGTGCTTCTTGGACACAGATATTTATGTCTGATAGTAGAGTTGGTAAATTTTCTACCATTATTTCCTCAAATATTTCTTCTACAACTTTTCCATTCTTATCTCCTTCTGGGACCCCATGACATGTATGTTTGAAAGTCTATTGTCTTCATTTATTTCTCTGAGGCTCTGCTCAACATTTTCCATTCTTTTCTTTATCTGTTATTTTTTTGTTCATTTTCAGAGGCCCTATCTTCAAGCTTGCTGATCCTATTTTCTGCCTCTTCAAATCCACAGTTACATGCCCCCAGTGTATTTTTCAGGAGGTACCAAGGATCAAACTCACGACCTCAACCACTGGACCACATCTACTCCCACTCCAGTGTATTTTTAATTTCATTTATTGATTCTTTCATTCCTATAATGTCTGCTATTTTTTTCTATGTATACTTTGAAACACTTATTTGTGCTCACCCGGTGTCTTCTTAATATCCTGAATCTCTTTAGCCATCTCACTGAATTTAGTAAGGGTTTGTTTGAACATCTGTGATTAGTTTTCTCAAATCCTTTTTGTCATCTAGAGGTTTAGTTTGTTCCTTTGAATGGGCCATATCTTCTTGTTTCATAGTATGGCTTGAAATTTTTTGTTGGTCTCTTGGCGTCTGATCTACTTGGTGTATTTATTTTGGGCTCAGTTTCTTTCTTTAGTCTAACACTTTTTCTTTTATTGGCTTTGTGCTATATCCCTTCTTTGCTATTTGGTTTAACTTATTTTGGAAATTTATAATGTCTCATGTTTAGCCTATCTGAAAGTTTTTTCAGCTATTTTTAATCTGTTTCTTTCCCTTTCTCTTTTTCTGGTGATGAAGTAGAAGCTGAGGATGTGCTTGTAAGCCTTGAAGGCTAAATCTGCCCATAATTCCCCAGGAATGGATGAAATTTATCCCAACATTCTCCACTGACAGGAGTGGAGATGGAGCTGCAGCTGTGTGCAGTAATCCAAGATATGTATGCCAAGACCATCTGTAATTGCCCAGAGAGACTTATGAAGCTCCATGCCTCTACCTCCTTTGCCTGAGATGGGGATGGAACTGCAGGTGTGGACAGTAAACTAAGTTTTGGGGAAAAACCTAAATGCAGCTGCCCAGATATAATAATGAATCACCAGCCCACCTCCTTCCTTGCCAGGGGCATGGATGGAGACACAGGTGTGCCCAAAACTCTAGTCCATGCAGGCCAAAAGCAATTATATTTGCCTGGGGAGGCTGAGGAAGCACTGTCCCTCCTCCTGCCCAGTCAGGTGCAGGGATGGAGACACAGATGTGTCCAATAGTCCAGTCTGTGTGCAGAAGGCACCTGCAGTTGCCTGGAGAGGCTGAGGGAGCACTGTCTTTCCTGCCCTGTCAGGGGCAAGGATGTAGCCACTGGTATGCCCAAAAATCTTTTCTGTGCATGCTGAAAATGCCTGCAATTACATGGAGAGGCTGAGGAAAGACGTCCTCACTCTTGTCCTAATTAGGGCAGGGATGTAGCCACATGGATGCTCACCAATCTAGCCTCTGTGGGCCAAAATTAACTTCAATTGCCCAGAGTGGTTGGTGAGGTACTCCCAGATTCCTCCCTGCTGAAGGTATGGCTGGAGCCTAAGCAATGGCAGCAATATGACCTGGGTGGAAAATAGTTGCTCACTACCTTCATAGTGATTTTCAGTCAGCCCTCCTACCCGTAATGCTGGGGCCAGAGTTAAACCAGAGAGTACTAAGCCTCTTTCCAAAGCTGTACTTGGGATTAGGCTTTAGTCAGCCTAATTTACTAATCAGTAGCTGAAGTTGGTACTATCTCTTCCTCCTCCATTTTTGGGAATTGAAGTTTCCATCTCCAACCAAGGAATAGCTTCTGAGGCATCTTGGCCTGCCAGGAGAGGATGAGCACTGGCTTCCATGGTATAGAATGCTCTACACACAAATCTTCACTGCAGATGGGCACTCTTTATTTCATTCTCCCAAGTATATTACAGGATGCTCTTCTAGTTTCCTGGGCCTGCCAAACAGGTCATTTAGGTAGCTCTGGCTGATTACTAATTGCACTGTAGGATGAACTGACTCTTGGAACTCCTGCACTCTGCCATCTTGCCTCTCCTTTCTGAGCCATTTACTACTTTTAAAATTTTATTTTCATTTTTTATTAGAGAAGTTGTGATCTCACAAAACAATTATACATATTGTGCAGAATTCCCATATATCACCTCTCCCCTAACTTACAATGTTGTAGAAAATTTGTTACAGATTATGAAAGACATGATCATTACCACTAACTATAGTCCATAGTGTACCCTTGTATATTTTTTCCACACACGCTCTATTATTAGCACTATATATCAAAATTGTACATTTGTTATATTTCAAGAGATCACTCTCAAATTTGTACTGTTAACCACAGTCCATCTTCCAGTCCCATGGTTCACTGTGTCATACAGTTCTATGCTTTGTACATTCTATCCAAAGTGTACAGTCAGTGGTTTACACTTTTATCACAGACTTGTGCAGTCATCACCACAGTAAACCTTTGAACATTTTCCTTAGTTCAAAAGAAAAAATCCCATAATCCCTCATTATTGACCTTTAGTTTTGAAATGGTACCTTCTTTGACATTGATGCAAGAGTATTACAATATTGCTGTTAATTATAGCACATAAGTTACATTAATTGTATTTTCCCATGCATCACTATATTTTTACCACCTTGTAATAGTGAAGTACATTTGTTCTAGTTCATAGAAAACCTTTCTTCTATTTGTATTTTTAATCACAGTCCTCATCCACCTCTGGGTTCACTATGTTACTCAGTCCCTAGATTATCTTTTAGCTTTCTTTCAATTGACATTTAAACAATTTATTTTTTAAATAACTAAAAATAATTTAGGACTTCTATTTTACTATTTTGTTATTTAAGTCATTATTTTTGTACCTCAATACTTTCATTACTGCCTCCTTTTGTATTTCATTGATTTTTTTTGTGAACCAGTTAGAATTACATCTCATTTCCTTTTTGCATGTTTTCCTGATATTTTCTTTGTGCTTACCTTGGGGTTTAGTTTAACATCCTAAACCTGTAACAATCTCTTTATATTTGACACCAACTTAACTTCAGTATTATCCAGAAACTTTACACAAACTTTGTTCTTGTACTCATCCATCCTCCCCTCTGTATGAAGGTTTTTTTTCTTTTGTTTGTTTGTTTGATTCATACATGGGTGCCATTTAATCATAGTGACAGTAGCACAATGTGAGCAGCCAGCAATGAGAGTTGGGTCCTGTACAGATTCCCATGCATTCTCATCACCTTGGTGGCAGCTATTCTAAACTTTAAGTGCATTGTACTCTGGGACCCAGCAATTTCATTTCTAGAAAAGTACTCCAAAAAAATATTCCGATTCAAGCAAGTTTAAATCTGCATTGCTGTATTGCATGCAAGGGTGAAAAAGTTTAAAAATGGAAGCAATCAAAATGGCTGGATTCAGGTAACAGGGCAGTTGGTGAAGGAGACAGAACCATTAAGCCAGATGGACAAAGGCAGAATACAGTGTTAAGTGGGGAAAAAAGCACCAGATGATGATGACTAGCTACACCCTCTGGCTCCACCAGGGGTCCTGGTGTAGCAGGCTAGTTATGGAATCAATAGATGGATCTGGAACCTGGCAGAAAATCTGCCATCATTAAACATGTGGACATCGGTACCCTCAAGATGCCTGCTGGAAGATCTTGCAAGGATCCCATTCAGAATGAGATTTCCTCTGGAAGCCAGGAGAAGCTCTGGATACTCTCCAGGGGCCTTATCATTGGGCCATCCCAGGGGACTCATAGATGTGGTAATCAATCAAAACATCAAGCTGCTGGTACTCCTCCCCTGTCCTTAGGAAAGGGGCAGAACAATTAATGATTCAAAGAGCAGGCACAGAGACTGAACCAGCCCTGCTCTTGCCTTTTCCCCTACTCTTGCTTTCAACCCCTGTTCTGGCCTTCCTCTTCACCCCCACAAACACCAACAAGCAAAAAAAGCCTGGGCACTTATAATCAATAATTGTGAATTGTAGTCTGTAAATTGACCCCCTTTATCTCTCTTCAGCCCTCCCTGTCTACCTGGGGCCCATGATCTGTTATTTTCTCCCATTTCTTTTCTCACTATTCCTTAATAAATTACTGGCTTAACTAACCTGGCTTGCTCTTGAATTCATTGCTTGTAGCTTAGCCAAGAACCTAGAGAAAATCTGACAAAATATTTGGTGCAGCCATCCAGGAGAAAAGAGGTAACAATGAATTACAGCCTGTTTAATGCCCTCTTTTGGTTATCCATTTTAAATGTAATCACCTATGAGATCCCACAGGATATAATCCCAGGAGGAAGGAGGCCAGGGCACAGGACCTCTCTGCATCCACATTATATGCCCAAGCTTATTATAGCTGATCCTGGCAAGGAGGGTGGGGGCACAGGGCAGGGGTTCAAAGAAGGACCCTGCCAAGTCAGAGGTTTCCCGGCTGACTTCTGAGTACTGCAAAGCCATGTTTTCAAGCCTTTTTAGCAACCAACAGCTTTGCCCTCAGATATTGCTGCCATTGCCTTCTGCCCTCTCCCCTTGGTGGCAGTGGTGATGACTGAGAGCCGGGGGTTTGCACTTCCCCATGGCTCCATGCTTTTGCAGGCTCACCTTCCTATTGACCACACATAGCTATGTGGTCTGGGATAAGGTGGTAATGCAGCAGCAGGCAAAGCCAAGGTGGATGCCCATAAGACTTGCCTTTCCCATAAAGGTCAAGGGTCAGATCTCCTTTCGTAATTAATCTTGACCATATTTAATCTTACCACCTCCTACAACTGAATTTCTCATTATGGATTTGTGGTAAAATATTTAGAAATGTCTTAGAAACTGTAAAACTGAAATTGCATTTGCTAGTGAGTTTTAGCCCAACCCATGGTGTGAGAAAGTTATTGCCTAAGTGCCCCAAGGCCTAATGGTTAAAACAATTGACCTCTAATCTCTTAATGGCCATTTGATGGCTGGTATAACTGGGAAACTCCCAGGCAGCAGAGTACTGCCTTTCAAAACCTTTGTAAGAATAGGCAAAAAATTTTTTTACCCCTTCTCCAAAATGGAGCAATATTCAGCTTGGAAGCCATCTGATCTATTTGGTCTGACTCCCTAGTCCAGAATGGCCCCAGAAATGCCCAGCAGTAGGGGCTCTGTGATTCCTGGGGTGGTGGGAATGAGAGAGCAGCCAAACATCCCCTGAGATTTAGCTCAGGCAATTCAGTTAGGGTAACAGTGCAGTCAGTCTCAGACCCTGAAATGTCAGGGGTGCCAAGAACCAGAGCAATAAACTCTGAATATCTTCCAAGATATGCCTTGGGTATTTCCATTCAGAGGGCAGCCAAACACCCCCTGAGTCTCAGCTCAGGCACTTCTGTTTGGGCAACTCCTCTCAACATCTCCCACCAATTCAGCTTCTTATCTTTGGTCAGATCTTTGGGGTTTCAGGCATTTCCTGACACCTAGGTCAGTCATGAGGACACCCATCAGCAGGGCTCTCGATTAAATTCTCAGGACACTGAGACCAGAGCATCAGCTTCAAATTATTTGGAGTTATAAACATTTTAGTCAGACTTGGACTCTGGGACAATGATCTGTCAACTAAAAAGTGCTTCTTGATTTTTCCTAGGGTAATGGGCATGGACTATAACCCACCAATATACTCCCCATAGGAATTTCTTCTCAGGAATCAGGAAAATTTGCCTACTGCTTGTCTACATGGCCACAGTATAGCTGAAAGCAGCCTTTGAATGGTACCCTGAATTCCAGTTAAACCAGTATAAGAGAGGAGGACAGATAGATCTGAGGGCCAGAAACCTCATGTCATGTCTCCTTAAATAAATGAGAAAACACATCTCAAACTACATTTTCTAAGTGTTTTAGAGAGTGACTTTTCAGTTTTAAACTCAGTTGTGGAAGCGGGTGTGGCTCAATCGATAGAGCTCCCATTTACCATATGGAAGGCCCCGGGTTCGCTTCCTGGGGCCTCCTTGTGAGGGCAGGCCAGCCCGCATGGCCCGCTGGGCTGATGCAGCAAGACCTCACAACAGGAAGCGGGTGTGGCTCAATCGATAGAGCCCCCGTTTACCATGTGTGAGGCCCCGGGTTCGCTTCACGGGGCCTCCTTGTGAGGGCAGGCCAGCCTGCGTGGCACGGTGGGCTGATGCAGCGGGACCTCACAGCAAGGGGGAGATAAGCAGACACCGAGAAAACACACAGCGAATGGACAAAGCAAGCACAAGCAGCAAGGGGGGGATAAATAAATAAATAAATATATAAATCTAAAAAAAATAAATAAATAAACTCAGTTGTGCCTTAGAAATGCTGTAAATAGGAAACAAAATCCAGAACAATTACTAAACTGCTCCTGAAAAATAAGAAAATTCATTTGCCATTAATTAAGGTAAAAAAGTTCCAAGAAATGCTAAGTGTATAAAATTCTCTTTTCTGTTTTAATCTGTGCTTAACTTTATACTCAACTTTGAAATCTGTGTTTAACTTTGTTGATTTGTTTGTGCCTAGGAAATCAGATTTGGGATTCACCTGTTACAAATTGGATAATAGTGACAAGTAAAATAAAAATGAGTCTTTAAATGTCAATTAAGTATTATACTTACACTTCTCCTATTCTAAATATATACCTGATGATTATGGTAGTATCTTTTCTATTCTAGATCATATGTAGAGGGACACTGAATATGTTAAAAGCCTGTAAACTTCATTTTCTAAGTAGTTAATGAACTTGCTTAACCCAGATCTCCCTCCTAGCCCTTACTCCAGAGACTGTCCCACTCATATCCTGGGGAGGACTGGCAAACCCACATGCCATCCTGCCAGGGTTAAGCATTTCCCACCAGAAGGGAAACAGCAAATTGGGTGGCTAGGACCCATTTCAGCTTAGCCACTTCACGGTGGTCTATGAGTAATCTTTCCTAACCCAGGACTTGGAACCAGGTTCCAATCAAAACTTGGCAAGAAAACAAGCCTCACTCTTAATTAGAGCCAAAATGGAAAGAAACTTACTCCCACAGATATTAAAGTTAAAGGAACTCCCATCTTGGTTCACTTATCCCAAGTGAAGTCAGCTGCCCAAGGAAGTGCCAGCTCACCAAAAGCATCTGACAGGATGTATGAGTGCCTGTCATTGGACGACATGAAATACCTCTTCAAGAGACAAAACTAAGTAGTGTCTGTGTCAAAGCCAGCTGTTCCCTCTAACTATAGGCCAGAGAACTACTGATAAGGTGAAGGCAAGTCAGACACTCCTTAAGAAATCTTGTCTGTTTTCATCTCCTGTAGTTTAACTAAAAGGGCAATGCCTCTTCTCATTCCTCTCCTCCACCATAGAAACTGGGATTGGCAATTTATACCAAACCCCATTACCTTCTACAATCTCTCCCTAGAGTTAACCAACAGCATAAAATAACTCAAGGAGGAATGCTCTTTCCCATGAACTTCAAAAAGAAGCAGGCTTTAGAGGCACCTGGTCTTTTCCAATTTTGTGGTCCAGTATCCTCTTAGTAGGATCATATATCCTCAAAATTCTAATTCAACTTATTTCTTCTAGAATCAAAAACTTGTTAGCCATATGGGACTTCAGCCAGCTTCTCCCAGGATGCCAGATTCATTTTTCTCCAACTATGATAAAACAGCCAGAGGGTGCTATACCTTGTCAGGTCGGGCCTACTGCTTCTAAACAGCAGGAAGTAATTACAGAAGAATGACCATCTCCCTTCAGCACCCCTTTAAGAATAAAGGTGTAAACTCTCTGAGGGGGGAAATGAAGCAGGATAGTTAGGGAATCAATAGATGGATCTGGAACCTTGTGGAAAAACTGCCACCGTTAAACACATGGAAATTGGTACTCCCAAGATCGTTCCTGGAAGAACTTGCGAGAATCCCATTTGTAGTGAGATTTCCTCCAGAAGCCAGGAGAGGCTTTGGGCCCTCTCTGGGGACTGATGGAAGGGATAATCAATCAAAACAGCAAACAGCTAGGACTCCTCCCCTGTCATTAGAAAAGTGGTGGAATAATCAATTGCTCAAACAGCAAGCCAAAGGCCAAACTGGCCCTTCTCTTGCCTTTCCCCCCTGCTTTTGCTTTCTGCCCCCGTTCTGACCTTCTTCCCCACCTCCACCCACATAGAACAGCATGCAAGTAAATCCTGGGCATTTATAATTTTTAATCGAGAATTGTAGTCTGTAAATGAGCCCTCTTTATTTCTCTTCAGCCCCTCCCTCTCTACCTGGGACCCATGATCTGTTATTTTCTCCCATTTCTCTTCTCACCATTCCTTAATAAATTACTGGCTTAAATAATCTGGTTTGCTCTTGAAATTCATTTCTTGTAGCTTAGCTAAGAACCTAGAGAAAATCTGACAACACTAGGCTGTGAGAAGGATTCACAATTGGTGGGAGCTACAAAACATTAAGAAAGGGTGACTAGAGCCTTGGGATTCAGAAGCCATAAATGAAACAATCTAATAAAAACTAATAACAATTTTAAATGTCTGCCTGGCCAAAAAAAAAAAAAGCAAAGAAAAATGGAAAATAGGGAAAAATACCTTTAAAAGACAGAGGGCTAATGTCTTTAATATGTGAAGAGTCCCTGGGAAACAAAAACACCAACAACCCAATGGGAAATGGACAAAGAACATGAAATACAAATGGCTTTCAATAGAAGAGACAGATGAATCATGTGTAGGGAAGACATAATTGAGTCCAACTATGTTACTCTCAGGAACACAAACTCCAAAGTAGGGCCCACTGGCAAGTCACCAAACTCTGGAGCTATCTGTCCGGACCATGGGATCTGGGGCAACAGCCTTTCTTGATAAAAACACTCTAAAAGAGAGGTATTGAAGGAAGCTTTCTCAATATGGTAAAGGGCATATATGAAATACCTACAGTAAGCATTGTACTCAATGTTGACAGACTAAAGTATTACCACTGTAATCAGGAAAAAGACAAGGATGCCCATTGTCACCATTCCTATTCAGTATTGAGTTAGAGGTTCTAGCTAGAGCAATTAGGCCAGATAAAAAAATAAAAGACACCCAAATAGGAAAGAAAGAGTTAAAACTTTCAGTATTTGCAAATGATATGATCCTATATCTAGAATCACTGGAAAAATATATAACAAAACTACTAGAACTAATAAATGAGTTCAGCAAAGCGGTGGGATACAAGATTAATATGCAAAAATCAATAGTATTTCTATACACTATTGATGTGCAATCTGAGAAGAAAATCAGAAAAAATTTCCATTTATAATAGCAACTAAAACAATCAAATATTTAGGAATAAACTTAACTAAGGACATAAAGAAACTGTATTCAGAACACCACAAAACATTGCTGAAAGAAACTGAAGAAGACTTAAATAAATGGAAGGTTATTCTGTGTTCATGGATTAATATCATTAAGACATCAATTCTGTCCAAATTGATTTACAAATTCAACACAATTCCAATAAATATCCCAACAGCCTTTTTTTCACAGAAATGGGAAAACCAATTATTAAATTTATTTACAAGGGTAAGGGGTCCCAAATAGCCAAAAAGATCTTTAAAAAGAATGAAACTGGAGGACCCTCATAGCTGGACATTAAAGCATATTACTTAGCTACAGTGATTAAAACAAGCATGATACTGGTATAAAGACAAACACATTGACCCATGGAACTGAATGGAGCACTCAGAATTGACCCTCACAATAACAGTCAAGTGGTTTTTGACAAGGCAGTCAAGCCCTCCCAGCAGTGCCAGAACATTCTATTCAACAAATGGTGATGGAAGAACTGGATAGCAGTAATCAAAAGAAAGAAAGTAGACCCCTATCTTACACCTTATTCAAAAATTAACTCAAAATGGATCAAGGACCTAAACATAAAAGCTACAACCATAAAACTCCTAGAAGTAAATTCAGGAAAAATTTTCAAGATCTTTTGGTAGGAGGTAGTTTCTTAAACCTTACCCCCAAAGCACAAATAACAACAAGAACAACAACAACAACAACAACAACAAAAGCAGACAAATTAGACCTCCTTAAAATTAAACACTTTTTCACCTCAAAGGACTTTCTCCAAAGGATGAAAAGGCAGCTGACTCAATGGGAGAAAATATTTGTCAATCACATATCTGATAAGGATTTAATATCCATGACATACAAAGAGATCTTACAACTCAGCAATAAAAAGACAAACTACCCAATTAAAAAAAAAATGGGCAAAAGACTTGAAAAAAAAAGGTCCAAAGAAGAAATACAAATGGCAAAAACAGCACATGAAAAAAAAAAGTTCAACATCACTAGCGATTAGGGAAATGCAAATCAAAACTACAGTGAGATATCACTTCACACATAATAATCAGACCGCTATTAAAAAGTCAGAAAAAAATAAATGTTGGAGAGTATGTCCATAGAGAGCAATGCTTATTCACTGTTGGTGGGAATGTAGAATGGTACAGCCACTGTGGATGACTGTTTGGCAGTTCCTAAGAAAATTAAATATAGATTTGTCATGTGAACAGACATTACCATTAGTAGGTATATAAGCAGGAGAAGTGAGAGCAGAGACATGAACAGACATCTGCATACTGATATTCATAGTGGCATTATTCATGACTGCCAAAATTTGTTAACAACCCAGGTGTCCATCAGCTGATAAATGGATAAACAAATTGTGGTTTATAAACATGATGGATTATGCAGTGGAAATGAACATCCTTCATTAGTGTGGCACATGAAATGTAGTCATGAAGCATATAACAAAATGGATGAACCTGGAGGACATTGTATTGAGTGAAGCAAGTCACACACAAAAAGACAAATACTTTAAGATTCTGCTATTATAACTAAAGATATTGTGTGAACTCATGGAGTTAGTAACTAGAAAATAGGTAACAAGATAATAGGAAGAGGGTAGAGAATGGAAAGTTGAGGGTTAATTTATGCAGAATTGGCAAAAATGTTATTTGTAAATCTTTGGAAATGAATAGAAATGATGAAAGTAAATCATGGTGTTTGTAACTATCAGAGCTATTGTATGCATATGATAGTGGTTGAAAGGGAAAATCTAAGGCCATGTGTATTACTAGAAGGAAAGCTAAAACTGTATCATGGGACCATACAAGATAATAAAACCTCATTTAAAATATGAATATGGCTGATATTGCATATATAAGGCTGTTTTTACAAAATATAAAAACAAATATAATAAAGAGATGGAAACAGGAATGCAGCTATGTATGGCAAGGGAAGCATAGAGAGACTGAGATGTGATGAATTTTTTTTTTATTATTATTACTATTGGAAAAATGAAAGTGCTTTAAGAATAATTGCAGTGCTTAATGCACAAATATGTGATTAAACTGAATACCATTGTTTTTACACTTTGGATGGATTTATACTTTATTAATATGTATCAATAAAATTGATTTGATTAAAAATTGTATTTATTAGATGTTTAAGAAGAAAAAGTTAAGTTCATTTTTAAACAAACTGAGTTTTTATTTTAAGTTCACTTTAAATATTGTAGTTTTTTTATCTGTTCTTGGTATTAGGATTATGTTTACTTCATAGAATGAGTTTGGTAGCATTCTCTCCAGTTGATATATTTTGGAAGAGCTTGAGCAAGATTGGTATTGGAATGTCTTTGAATGATTGGTAAAATTCAGCTGCAAGACCATCTGGTCCTGGGCTTTTCATCTTTGGAAGGTTTTTAATGACTGTTTCAGTCTTTTCATTTGTGAATTGTTTGTTGAAGTCTTCTATTTCTTCTACAGTCAGTGTAGGCAGTTCATGTGTTTTTGGAAAATGTCCATGTCATCTACATTTTCTTATTTTTTGGTACATAGTTCTTCATAGTATTCCTTTTATGATCTCTCTTATTTCTGTGGAGTCAGTGGTAATGTCCTCCTTTTCATTTCTGATTTTATTTGTGGCTTCTCTCTTATTTTCTTTGTCAGTCTAGCTAAGGGTTTGTCAATTTTGTTGATTTTCTGAAAGAACCAACTTTGTTTTTTTTATTCTCTATTGTTTTTTTTTTTTTCTTTTTTGTCTCATTTCATTTATTTCTGCTCTGTTCTTTACTATTTCTTTCCTTTGGCTTGGTTTGGGATTAGTTTGTTGTTATTTTCCTAGATCTTTGAGTTGTGCAGTTAGATCTTCAATTAAAGCTCTTTCTTCTTTTTTAATCTAAACATTGAGGGTTATAAGTTTCTCTCTGAGAACTTCCTGTGCAGTGTCCTATATGTTTTAATATGCTGTGTTCTCATTTTCATTCATCTCAAGATATTTGCTGAATTCTATTGCAAGTTGTTCTTTGACCCACTGATTATTTTAGAGTGTGTTGTTTAATATCCATATACTTATGAATTTTCCCTTTTTCTGTCAATTTTTTATTTCCAGCTTCATTCTGTTATGACCAGATAAAGTGTTTTGTATAGCTTCAAGCTTTTAAATTTATCGAGTCTTTTTTTGTGACTCAACATATGATCTATCTAGGAGAATGGTCCATGGGCACTTGGAAAAAGAAAAAAAAAAACATATCCTGCTGCTTTGGAGTGCAATGCTCTATACATATCTGTTTGTTCTAGGTCATTTATTATATTATTCAAGATGTCTGTTTCTTTATTTATCCACTGTCCATATGTTCTATCCAATACTGAGAATGGTATATTGAAGTCTCCAATTATTGTAGAGACATCTATTTCTCCCTTCATTTTTTTCCAAAGTGTACCTAATATATCTTGGGGAACCCAGGTAAGGTGCATAAATATTTAATATACTTATTTCTTTTTGGTGAATTGACCCTTTTATTAATATATAATGACCTTCATCATCCCTTCTAACAGTTTTGCATTTGAAATCTATTTTGTCTGATATTAGTATTGCTACTCCAACTTTTTTTTGGTTAGTATTTGCTTGGATTATCTTTTTACAACCTTTCATTTTTAGACTGATTGTGTCCTTATGTCTGAAGTAGGTCTCTTGTGGACATTACATAGATGACTCATATTTTTCTTATGCATTCTGTCAGTCTGTGTCTTTTGATTGTGGAGTTCCAGCCATTAACATTCAATGTTATTACTCTAAAGGCATTACTTCATTCATTTTGTCCTTTGGCCCTCTGCCATTATATTGTTCTATTGTCTACCTTTTACCCTTTAGTTTATACTTCCTAATCATCTTCATTTCTAAACTCTTCTCCAAATTTCTCACCCTTCTTTTTTTCCTTTCAGGCTGCAGAACTCCTTTTAGTATGTCTTGTAATTCTGGTCTTTTGGTTATATATGCTATCAGTTTTTGTTTGTCTATGAAGACATTGGAAATCATCTTCATATTTGAAGGAAAATTTTGCCAGATACAGTATTCTTGACTGGAAGTTTTTCTCATTCAGTACCTTAAATAGATCATACCACTTTCTTCTCTCCTCCATGTTTTCTGATGAGAGGTCAGCACTTAGTCTTATCAAGGTTCCCTTGCATGTGATGTTCTGCTTTTTGCATGCTGTTTTCAGAATCCTCTCTTTATCTCTGATATTTGTTATTCTGAATACTATGTTTATTAGGGAAGGTCTGTTTGGATTTATTGTTTGGGGTGTATTGTCCTTGGATATTGATATTTGTGTCTGGTAAGGGTTGGGAAGTTTTCCATCATTATTACCTCAAATATTCTTATTACATCTTTTCCATTTTCTCCTCCTTCTGGGACACCAATAATGCATATGTTTTTGCCTTTCATGTTGTTATTCAATTCCCTGAGACTGTGTTCCATTTTTTCCATTCTCTTCTCTTTCTGTTCTCCTATCCTTTGTAATTCAGATGTTCAGTCTTCAAAATCACTATTTCTGTCTTTGAGCAATTCAAATCTACTCATATGTCTCTAAAGCAAGGGTTCTTAACTTTCTTTGTTCCATGGTTCCCTTTGCCACTGAGGTGAAAACTATTGACCACTTATTAATTCCACACTCTACTGTGCATTATTTAATAAATATATAACACCCACATCAACATATCCCCACAAGAATAATGTTTTTTCAAATTTCAATTCAAGCTTATAGATCCCTTGTTAAGAGCCTCAGCTCTAATGTAATTTTAATCATCCATTGTGACTTTTATTCACATAAGTTCTGTTACTTTTCTTTGAAGGCTTTCAAAATATTTTTTATGCTCACCCAGTGTCTTCTTAATATTTTTTATATCTTTAGTTATGTTTTCTTTAAATTCTTTGAAGTGATTTAGGATAGTTGTGTGATTATCACTGATTAATTGTCTTAAATCCTGACTCTCTTCAAGAGCTTTGCTTAGTTTCTTTGCCTGGGAAATCTCTTGCTGTTTCCTAGTATACCCTGTAATTTTTTTGCTGATGTCTATTCATCTGAATGTATTGGTGAATTTACTCTGATTACTAATTTCTCTCTTTTTCTTATTAATTTTTCAGAGCTTTTCTTTGATATATGGTCCAACTTATTCTAAGTCTTTAAAATTGCCTAGCATATGTTAACAAAATTGCACCCAGGACTCACTCATGGGGCACAAATTTTCTCCCAGGGATTGGGATGCACAGAGTATTATAAACAGCTTTTATCCATGCAATTTTCAGACCAGTAAGCAGGTAGCATTCATCCTGGCCCATTTTCATAGAGATTTTTCACTCTCAGCTTTCCTTTTTTCCTGTGTTGAATCTCTTAGAGCAGAGATTCAAAGTGGACTCTGTTGTCTTAATTCACTGATGTAAAACCCCCAGACTTCCCCTCCTTTTCCCTTTGAAATAGCTTAGGGGGAAGAAGATGTCTGTTCCCCTCTCAGTCAGCTGCTGTGAGTCAGGGGTTTTACTCCATCTCAATATCTTGGGGGTGGGTAGTGGGAGCACTTCCCAGCTGCTGCTGTGGTTTAGTAACTCACATTTATTGTTTAGGCTTCTTTATCTCTCTGTACCTCACCCTCCAGGGAGTTGTGTAGCACTGTCCTGGTCTGCTGACCACCAAAGCTGGTCCCTTGAACATCTTTAGGTTCTCTCTCCTTTGATTTTCTGAAAGCATTGCGCTCTGCTTGTTAGTTTAATGTCATCTTCCCATAATAATAGATATAATCTTACCTTTATTATGAAGAACATACCCAAGTAGAAGAAAATTCTATCCTCATATTGTAAATAACATTGATAACTCAGAAGACATAACTGTTTTTAATAAATTTACAATATTAAACTAGTCTTGTTTGTTCAAAAGTTTATCTGAATTATGTGAACTTGAATTTTTTAAAAAGCTTGGTTTTAATTCTACAATTTTTTTTCATTTTGAAATATGTGAAGTTTGGTTTCCTTAATTTCTAGGACTTTAGAAGTTATACAAAAATGAGAAAGAACAGAAGTTTAGGGTCATTGGGGAGGCTGATATTTCATCAGACTAGTTCAACAAATTCATTGTTACAAATGTTACAGTAGAGGTCTGTACAGTGTTGGGAGAACAGGAAAGAAGTTTATGCCAGAGGAGGCCCTACTAATATTAACTTTTGTATAGAATGTATGTGAACATTTGCATAACAAATTAAAACAAAACTTCAATTCTCCATACCATTCTTAGCCACAGTCATGCATTATTACTGTTTGTTATTAACCTTCATTTGTTTGAAAATTAGAATAAAAAGAAAAGGAATACTATTTCCACACCTTTTGATAAGCATTAAAGGGAAAGAGTATTGTAGTTAGGGTACAATTTAAGGTCTTAAGTCAGTTTTTGAAGGACTGTGGAGGGAGAAGAAAAAACCAAGATTCTTATATTACCCTTAATCACAGAGGAGATGAAAATACCAGCAAAATAATGATAATGGATCCTTTTAGGTTCTAGGAAAATTGAGAATGGCAAACATCCCGCCACAACAAGTCATGACACCAGTGTGAAGAGTTCCTGTCTGGTAGTTCTGAACTCTGTGCCCTTAGACCATAAAATGAATATATCCTATGTATAGAGATCAGAGAAGCAACACATGTTGACCCCAAGTGGTAGCTTGAAGTTGTATGTACCCCAGAAAAATATGTTCTAAAAGTTAATCTATTCCTGTGGATGTAGACCCATTGTAAGTAAGACCTTTGGATGAAGCTACTACTGTTGTGACCCACCTCAAGCTAAATGGGTCTTAATCCTCTTCCTGGAGTCCTTTATAAGAGAATGAAATTCAGACACAGAGAGAAATCCAGGGATGCAAGAAGCTGAAATCAACAAAATCTGGAAGAGAAAGGAGAGCCATTAGATGCCATCATGTACCTTAATGTGTTGCAGAGATGGCAACGATTGCTGCTAGCCCATCTTTAGCAAGAAAGCATTGCATCACTTTGATGACACCTTGATTTAGACATTTTTGCAGACTCTAATCTATAATCTAATAAGGTCCCATTATTTAAGAAACCCATTTTCATGGTATTGGAGCAGCCTAGGAAAGTAAAACATCAAGTTCTTTAGGAAATCTTTTCATTTCTGAATAGTGCTGGATATTGGTTCAATGTTTTTGCCACTTTAAACAATAAGAGGCCTATCACCTATATTTAATAAATGTTCATTAGATAGGAATCATTTTACACATGAATTCATTGGATCTCTCAACCCTCCTAACAAATTAGCAAACTGTTTCACAATTGAGGACCCTTTGGACCCTATAGGTTAATAATCTACCCATAGACATTTTAAAAATGTTGTATGTCATGGTTGTTGCTTGTCTTGTGACAAATCTGTATATTTACTTCAAAATGGTGAAGAGGAATATTTTAGTTATGGATTTTCAAGTTCAAATTTTATATCAACAATTTGGAAGTCACCATTTTACTAGAATTTTATAAAAGGAGTGGCTTGGACATTTCACATGAGTTATTGCTTTATAATGAAGTTAACATCTGTTCAGAATGTGCATTTTCCAAGAAAGTCTGGAGAAACATTTGACTGGAACTCCAACACAGTCTGAGTATTCTATAAATATAGCATCTCTTCCCCAGTGCTGTCATCCTAATCATCATTTTTTGGACATTGTAAAGCGTGACAGTTTGAATTTGGTGAATACCCTCAAAATGATTATGTCCTTAAACTAATCCATCCCTTTGGGTATGGGGCCTGTGTCAGTGAGACATGACTCAGGTTTGGTGTCCACCCTCTAACTGGAGCTTTATATCATTGGAGACCCAGAGAGAGACATACAGAGAATGGAAGCTTCCATTTGTACCCTGCCATGAGAGAGGACTCTAAGATCACTAGTAGCCAATGTTTAAGTTTGAAGCCCCCAGGAGAATGGGCTCAGAGAGCAGCTGAAAGATGACGAGATGAGTCAAATACCTGATCACCCACAGTTAAACTCAAAGGAAATGGAGAAACCAAGACTGAAAGAGGAAGCCCATAAAGAGACATGCTCTATATCTGATCACCCTCAGCTGGATTCCAGGAGACTTCACACACAGAGGAGAATGAAGGGACCTTGGCAGAGATTGACAGCAATCTGTATTCCCCATGTCGCAGGTCACCAGGATCACCAGTAGCTGACTTTGGCAAAACATCTCTGATGGTGCCTTGATTTAGTCATTTCACAGCCTCAGAAATGTAAGCCTTTACCCCTAATAAATTTCCCATTATAAAAGCCAACTCTTTTCTGGTACTTTGCATTAGCAGCCTATGGCAAACTAAGACAGCAGGGATGGCCCTGGGTTAACTATAATGTTCACTATGTTTTAGGAATGAATGATTTTTTTATCTTATAGCTTTAGACTTCACCCAGAAAGTGTGGGCCCTGCTTTGCAGATCCAAAAGAAAGCTATTTAGACATGTGATGCTGAAAAACACCAGTCATGTGATTTCTGTGGTGATTCTGTCTATATATATAGAATATCAATCAACAGATAGCCAGACAGTTTTCCTATATTCCTCTTCATGGCTTGCCCTGATTGTTTTATAGAACTTACATCTACATGAAAGAAATGTCTTTCTTATTTATTTACTTAGACATAATTTTTCACATCAGTAGAATTTAGTATTCCTGATCACAATGTCAAGTCTTTCTTACTACTCAATCTTCAGTGCCCAGGCCTGTGCTGGGAAGTAAAAAATATTTTCAGAATTTTTACTATTACCTGATTAAGCAATGATTAAGGCTTTCATTGGGCTACTTCAGTAGTAAACTTAGTCCACGCCCCCTTGGTGGGTGGGGACTCACAGAAAAACCACACTGCAGAAAAGGGAGGTTGGAGTTTTGACCTAGAGTCCAGGAAGTAAACACACAGGAGAGGTGAGCAGCTGAACCCAGAGAGAAATGAGCCCTGGAAGACAGACAAAACTTATCCCAGGCCACAGCTGATATTAGAAGAAGCTGGGACCATGGAGACTTAAGAGGAAAAGGAAGTTGAACATCAGCAGCCATCTTGCTCCAACACATGGCAACAGAGTTTGGTGAGGGAAGTAACTTATGCCATATGGCCTGGTAACTGTAAGCTTCTACTCCAAATAAATACCCTTTATAGAAGCAAACAGATTTCTGGTATTTTGCATCAGCACCCTTTTGGCTGACTAATACAATGCTGGAAGCACATAACAGCAGATTTGAACAGATAGAGGAAAAATTTAGTGACACTGAAAATAGAACATCTGAAATCACAAAGATAGGGAAGTAGATAGATAAAAAGATAGAAAAAATTTAGCAGGGATCCAGGGAATTGAATGACATTATGAAATGCACAAACTTATGCATTATAGGCTTCCCAGAAGGAGAAGGGAAAGAAAAAGAAGTAGAAGTGTTTGAGGAAATAATGACCTAACATTTCCCAACTCTTATGAGAGACAAGGATGTACATGTCCAGGAAGCACAGCACACTCCAAACAGTATATGTACTAATAGGCCTACACCAAGACACAAACTTATCAGATTGTCAAATGCTCAAGAAAAAGAGAGAATTCTGAAAATGGTAAGTGAAATAGATCTATTATATATAAGGGAAGATCTATAAGATTAATTGCTGATTTCTCCTCTGAAACTATGGAGGTGAGAAGACAATAGAATGACATAGGTAAAGTGCTAAAGAAAAACAAACAAACAAACAAAGAAACTGCCAGCCAAGAATTTTGTATCCAGAAAACCTGGCACTCAAAAATGAGGGAAAGTTCAAAATATTCAGAGATAAACAGAAACTGAGAGTGTTTGTCAACAGGGTTCTGCCCTTCAAGAGATATTAAAAGGAGTTCTGCAGGTTGAAAGGGAAAAATCAGAGAAAGTGGGTTGCAGGAGAGTGTAGAAAGGAAAATTGTTAGTAAGAATATCTAAAAGGATAAAAAGAGAAATAGAAACAAAATATGACATATATAAACATAAATTAAAATGGCTAATGTAAGTACTACCTTGACAGAACTAACATTGAATGTTAATGTTTTAAACTCTCCAATCAAAACACAATGATTGGCAAATTGGATAAGAAAATACAATCCATTTATATGCTGTTTATAAGAAACTCACTTTAGACCCAGGGAAGCAAAGACATTGCAAGTGAATGGTTGGAAAATAATTTTGTGTAACATTTATATAATCTAAGCATCCTTTAAAAAAAAATATATATATATATATATATGTATAAAATAAACAAAATAAATAAATAAATAAATAATAAAAAGAATAAAACAATAACCAAAAATGGGTGGGAGTAGCTATACTAATATAAGACAAAATAAACTTTAAATGCAGAACTATTGTAAGAGGCAAAGAAAGACACTGTATATTAATAAAAGGAGTAATCTATCAAGAAGAAAGAACAATCATAACTATTTATGTACCTAATCAGGGTGTCCCAAAATACATGAGGAAAATAATGGCAAAGCAAGATGATAAATAGATGCCTCTCCAATGTTAGTGCAGGAATTTAATCCAATATTATCACCATTAGAGCATCTGGGAAGAGGATTAATAAAGATTCAGAGATCATGAATAATATGTTAGAGGAACTAGATTTAATAGATATATGCATAATATTACATAAAAAAACTGCAGGATATATATTATTCCCAAAGGCACATGGATCATTCTCCATGATATACCACATGCTAGGTCACAGAACAAGTGTCAACAAATTTAAACAGATTGAAATTATACAAAGTAGTTTCTCTGACCACAATGGAATGAAGCTGGAAATTAATAAGGGATAGAGAATGAAAACAGGCACAAATATGTGGAAGTGAAACCATACTCTCTTAAATAATCAGATGGTCTAGGAGGATATTGAAAAAGAAACAAGTATATACTTTGAAACAAATGCAAATGATAACAGCATTTAGAAATCCTATATGGATAGGAGGAAGGGCAAGATGGCATCAGTTTAGCAGGGCACTCACTACCTCACTCTCGGAAAATGGCTGATTGGAGACAAGATCCTGACTGAGTGGTCTCTGCTAGGGGTGCACGGAGCGAGAACATTGGTAACATCCATCTGGAGGGAACTGGATGGTGAGGTGGATTGTTCAGGAAAGAATCATGAGTATTTCCCCTGGCTGACGTAGTCAACACAGATGGCTGAGCCCCACCCTCAGGGAAAAAGGCTGGGAGGAGCTGCTACTCCTACCAGCAACCCGGTGAGAGGGAGCATTCTCCACAAGTGTGGAGGGTCAAAAGGGGATTCCTTTCTGTGGATTTCGCTGCCTGGAACTCCTTGCAGCTTTGGGGAACAAAATAGCTGGCTTGAAGTGGCACCAGG
>JAQZBX010038041.1:0-23559 GCA_029593785.1 Cabassous unicinctus | reverse complement strand
GTACAAGGAAGCTCAGAAGAAAAAAAAAAAGTTAAACTAAAAATAAAATATAATTAATGGATTGGGACCTTCAAAAAAATGGGGAAAAAAAAATTTTTTTTTTCTTTTTTCCTTTTATCACTGCATTATCAGGTGTCCAGTGTACCATGACACCTTGCCCCTCTCATTCCCCAGTGTCTCCCAAATTTTCATTTAATTTTCAAAGAAGTTTTAGGTCACAGCAGAGTCACACACGGAATACTAAAGACTCCCACATACCCAACCTCCCTCCCCCTTCCCCAACCCATATTAAAACTTTTTTTTTTTTATAATGGATGTTAGCATTGTTATAACAGTTATACAGATAGTAAAGTATAGCAACTAAGCATTGTTGATGGTTTACAGTATATTTACGATTTAGACTGTACAGTTTAACAATTTTTGATGATATTTACGATGTCCTGTGTCCATTACTGTAAGGCAATGAGAAACATCTCCCGTGACCACTAAATACCCCATTGGATCTTAACTGTTCCTTCCACCCCATCCCCCTGTGGCATATGACACTCCGCAGTCTTGACTCATGGAATGACAAGATTCATAGTTACATGCCCTTCCTAATCTATCCATCTGTCAACCCTGCACCACCAAACCCAGTAATATCACTACCCATCTGTCCTATCCTTCAATATGCAACTATACTATATCCCTTTACCATAGATTATGTCCATATGAGTGATGGCTCACTGCCTACTCTTCTCTTTCTAAGAGTCATTCTTAAGATGAGAGTTTCTTCTCTCCCTTGGGGCCTCATGGGGACCCACCCTTTCCACAGGTTTGCCCAATGGCCATTTCCTTGGTTCCACCCTCATCAGGCATCTGGGTGGCGACTGAGCTACAGACCTCATCCTCCAAGAACATTGGGGTGATGTCCACACTTTACTCAATCTCTGGGGTACAGTCTAAACCCCCTTAGTATAGTGATTTGGCAGGAATATGTTCCTTAATCTCCGGTCTACAGGCTCAACCCTCTCAAAACAGTGGGTTGGTAACTTGGTCTTCCTTAATCTACGGGGGACAGGCCCATCCCTTTCAAAGCAGTGGGGTGTTGACCTCACTCTCCCTAACCTATGGGGAACAGGTCCAAGCCTGTTCCACATGTTTTTCCACATGTTTATAAACATAACCCATATCTCTTTTTGGGATTCATAAATAACATTAAACTGTTACAGGCCCCTTCCTCTAACTTCAGTGAGCAATGTTGGGAAGAGTCCTTCTCATAGTTCCATCTTCTTGTTCTTTCTCTTCTGCCTCTCTCTTTCACTTTTAAGACCCTTGTGATTATATTGGACCTATTTTTATAACCCAGGTTAAATCTGCCTTTAGTGTCTCCAAACAGGCCCTTGCCCTTTCACACTGCATAATTTACTAGCAAGACCTGTATCTCCATATGGCTTGGATAATAAGAAGTTGAGTTCAGCTTCTCCAAATGGCCCTTGCTGCTTTGTTTTTCATGCCATATTGTTTGAAACTTCCAATCCTCAGTGTCCCCAAGAAAGCCCTACCCTTCCCCTTTGGGTCGCTGTATTAGTCAGCAAAACGGGTGCTGATATAAAGCACCAGAACTCTGTTGGCTTTTATGAAGGGTATTTATTTGGGGTAGAAGCTTAAAGTCACAAGGCCCTAAAGAGTCTAACTCAAGGTACCATAAGAAGTTCTTTCTCACCCAAAGTCATTGGCCACGTTTTGGAGCAATATGACTGGTGATGTCTGCAAGGGCTCAGCCTTCCTCTTCCTCTTAAGGCTCTGTTGTCCCAGCTTCTTCTAATATCAGCTGTAGACTAGGATAAGTCTCATCTCGCTCCCAGTTTTCATTTCTCCCAGGCTTAGCTGCAGCTATAGGCTATAAGGCTCATTCTCTTCCAGGGCCTCTGCTGTGTCTACAGAGCTGTCTCTATTCCTCTGTGTTCTTCTCTTGTGTATTTACTTCCTGGGGCACCAGCATCAAAAACTTCCACTCTCTCCTCTGCCCACCAAGGTGGCAGGGACTAAATGTCCTATTGTGGCCAAATCAAAGCCTTAATCATAATTTAATCAAGTAAAAGTATAAAAGTATAAAGTGAAACCTTTGAATCTAATACAATTTAATATGTCCAGAGGAACAGACCAGTTTACAAACACAAACTAAAATTTATTTTTGGAATTCATGAACAATGCCAAACTGCTACAGTCACAATAAAGGGAAGAGCCCAGGACCCACATGTGCTCCTTCCCTCTTCTCCCAGACCCTCACAGGAGCCTAGGTTAGGTAAACCTGGGGGCCCTCTGCTGCCGTTTTTCTCCCCTGTCTCCATCCAGGGCCTTTTACCTAACAAAGTTCTCCTTTCATACATTCTTGCTGGCTGACTACCTGTGTGTGTACCTCATCACCCAAAGAACTTCCACATAACACCCAAACAACCTCCAAATTGGTCTGCCATTCTCTACATATCACCCAGAGTAAGGTTTTAACTAAAATTCAGTTTACGGTACTCACTGCTTATAATCTCATCATATTTAGGACATCCAAACTCCATATTTGGTACTACAGGGCTCCAAGATTTGACCAACCCTTATCTTCTCCTCCCTTGCCATTGTTATTAAGCTAAGGTTTGCTGCCTGATGCTCACAGCAGTCAATGCCGTGACATTAGGATATTGAGAAAAGAAAGAGATTTATTGCAAGGTGGACCAGCAAGGAGACAGGAGGCAAGTGCTTTGGATGGATGAGGAAAGACTCACAATGCAGGTGAAATGGCAGGGAGCATGTGCAGAATTCTTACAGGCTAGATCATGCATTGCATGTTGTAAAAATTGAGTCTTAGACATGTTCTGCAGTGGTGGGGGGTTCCAGAGGAAAGGTTACTTTAGTTTTATACCTGGTAGCAAATGTGTATGTGTGTGGCTGGGGAATTTTTACAAGCCAGTCTATGAAGCCAGGTTCTTGCCTGTATCAGGTACTTTGAAATAAGGGCAGAGAGAGGAAGGAGTTAAAGCAGTTTCCACGGTTTCACTATCCTGAACTTACAATTTGCCTTCTTTTTGTTTCTCATTTAAGGCTCCTTCCACTTAAGATGCTATGATCTTACATTTTCACTGCCTGGAATATTATTTTCCCATATTATCAGACTCATTTGCATATCACCTCTTCAGAGACCTCTTCCCTGAATATCCTTTGAAAAGTCACCTTCAGCACAGATCATTATTCTCATTCACATTTCTCTACTTTCTTTAAATCCCTCATACTTTTCTGAAATTATTTTTCTTTGTTTGCTTGTTTGTTACCTGTCTACACAATAAACTGTACGCACCATGAGGAAAGGACTTCATCTTTCTTGGTTACTGATGAATTCCCAGTTTTAGTGCCTAGAAAAAAATCTGTTGCATAGGAGAGGCTCAACAAATATTTTTGGATGAATAAATGT
Source organism: Cabassous unicinctus (assembly GCA_029593785.1). Classification (NCBI taxonomy): domain Eukaryota; kingdom Metazoa; phylum Chordata; class Mammalia; order Cingulata; family Chlamyphoridae; genus Cabassous; species Cabassous unicinctus. The sequence goes on along the minus strand of JAQZBX010038041.1, from coordinate 20,117 downwards.
CTATCTCACAGGAATTACATATTTTTCAAAATATTTAATACTTTAGGTAACAGCACTCATTTCCCTAGGACTTGTAGTCAGTTACTCATCACTCAATTATTGTCTATTATTACTCTAAAATAATTTTATATCTGATAGATTTGTACCCTGACAATTTTGGCATCTGTAAGCTACAGAACATATTTTATATTGTGCCTAATGTATTGGTCTTAAGTAATTTTTGCTCAATGCTTGCAGCTCTTAAAACTGTAAATATCAATTTTTAGCAGGGACTTTAATTACTTTTTAAAATGTTTTCCTATTTTTCTTCACACTTTTAAAAATATTTAGGAACCATTTAAAAGACTTTTTAAAATTTGAAATGTCATCTTCCACAAATACAATATAGATTGTGGCATTAATTTTATATCCCTTGACAAAACTTTATTTCAGTTCTATTTTTGCACTTTTCTATAATTTGCAATTTTCTATAAGGAGCCTGTGTTATTTTTGAAGTTGCAATAAGGATCACTACAAAAAGGAAAAGCCCTAAACTCTGGAACTAAATGTAAAATATGGGAATAGGCTTTTGAATGTCTTGTATTCCTATGGTTGACCACGATGAGAACTCTAAGAAATATAATTGGGACAATAAATATTATTTATTGCATTTCTCCCCATTGGATAGAAAGAAAATTGAAAACTGCTAGTTATTGATTTCTACTGGCTCTCTTTTGACAAAAGGGTGCTTCTAGACTTAGCATAGCATAAAATGTTACAATAATCTGTCATAACCTCTCTCGAGCCTCAACCATCTAAACTACAGTTTTACAATTCCAATATTTCTTCTACCATAAAGCTTTCGCTGTTCCACAAATATATGGGTACACTTTCATGACCTCATGTCTGTCTACACCTTCTTCTTCCTGCCTGGGTTATTTATTTGCATAGAATACTCTAACTCATATCTTTAGCATTGAACTCAAAGTTTACTTTCATTGTGGTTCCTCTTTCACTCACTAAGCAGATTTCATGTTTCCTTTTTCTGTATCCTCAGAGTATTCTGTTTATAGTTCTTTGTAACACTTATCATATCTTGTTGTATCTATCAGCAGATGCACCTATTATGAAAATCTATCAAAGGAGTCAGCAAAATCCTGCCTGTGGGCCAAATACAGCTTAGCACTACTTTTGTAAATAAAGTTTTATTGGCCACAACCATGCCTATTTGTTTACATATTATCAATAGCTGCTTTTGTGCTATAAAGGTAGAGTTGGTAATTTTGACAGAGACCATATGGCTTCCAAAACTTAAATATTTACTATTTGACTCTTAGCAAAAGTTTGCTGACCCCTGATCTATTGTCTGCATTGTAACACTTCCTCTATTTTTTTCTGGAAATGATTCTCAACTACTTTTAGAAAAAATGCCCATTTCCAATTCCATAATTTTACTTTGGTCCTTGTCACAACAATGGGAAAATGGCTCACAATGCTGTCCTTTCCTTTGGCTGCAATGACTGTTCCAAAGGGAAGCAACATCACCTAAGCTAATACATCCAGAGTCCTTCCCTGGACAGAGGGCTTAATTCTTCTCTGGTCTTCATACTTTAAAGTTGTAAGTCTGAAATATCATAGGCCACTGTTCCAGACTCATGTAGAAATCTAATATTAGAGAAAGAAACTGACTGGAGAGACATGTGGAGATAGAAATCAGAGATACACATAAGCTTGTCTGATTTATTATTTTTTCCACTAGCAACAGAATTCATCCTGAATAGTGCAATATGTTTCTCTCCTTAGAAAGACATTATCATCATCATTTTGTTTAACTACCTAGAATAATATAATTGCAATAGAAAAATAAGATGCCCTATACATATGTAAAATTAAGGCTTATTTTATGATATTTTTGTTTTAATTATGTATAACTGCCAGCAAACACAATTTTGGCTATAATATGATTGACAGTTGGCTCCTGTCCTCTGCCCAGGTCCTGTTTTCAAACAGGGAGTGGGCTGAAAGTCTTGTCTTGGGGGTTGGGGAAGTGAGTTGATGGGTAGGCTAGGAGTTGACTGCCTCATGATCTTTTGGGACTTTCTCATTTCCATGTGAAGCTTCCTTAACTCTCCAAGGACATAACTAAAGTCCTGTTTGATATTTTATAATGGAAAGAGACCACACTCCATCCAAAGACACTCAATCCACTCCTGGTCCAAGTCCTTGACAGACAGCAGCCCATACTCTACCATAATATCATACTGTGATATTATGTGTAAAGCATTCATATGTATGTATCATATGTATCTAAAACAAGTAAGGAACAAACAAAGAGGTGGGAATAAAAATGGCACATTAAGGGGGCTTAAAAACCCACCTGACTGGAGTTGAAAATGCAAGCAATCAATTGGTAGATAAAATAACTCTTTGGTAATAACAACAATACCAAAACAAAAATAATTACATCCAATTGTTTTTTATTACTGTTTTATTTTTTTCATTTTCCTAGAAATAGACCCTGAGACAAGAGCTCAAGAGTTGATTTGGAAAAGAAACAATGGTTGGGAAGTGGAGTAAGTGAGCCAGAAAAAAAGAAGGTAACCTATGGGTATTTTAGCAAATGAACTTCTAGTGTGGGCATCTGGAGCTTAACCCTGTGGGGAAATCTCTGGGAGCTAGTGTGGGGATACACTACTCAAGAGTTACCCTAACTGGGGCTTGAGGGGACTGAGGTTTTTATTGCTGTAAGTTATCGGCTAAGGACTTCTCACAAGAGACAAAATTCACCAACAATTCTGACGTGTGTGAGACAAAATATGTAGGTGCTTTCATTTAGAAGTAAGGCCAGTGTGCGACAAATGGTAAGTAGGAGAGGGTGGGCACAGAGATGGGTGGTGTCTGCGATAATCTATTACCATGTTCCAAACACTATGCTAAGTATATCCTATCTTATTTTTTCCTCACAAAATGTAATGTTTGCATTCTCATTTTATATATAACACTGGGGTTAGTGAGTTTAAATAACATGCTTCTGGTTACAAAGATAGTAATTGGCAAAGCTAAATTTGAAATATATATTTTGACTCCAAACATTGTTCATTAAACCACTATAGTGTATTTTTCCTGGAACTATAGATCTTTGTGTCTTTTGTAATCATTGTTTGTCCCCACTTATATATTTATAGTTAGCTGAATTTAATTTGGTCAACAAATAATGGTTGGATCATGCATGGTGATAAACCCAGGTAAAAATTTTGGCCACTTTGATTTTTTAAATTTCATCATCTGATGATCCTCTCTTCTCCTAAACCTTCTAATTCACACAGTCAGTTCTGCTATAAGGCTTGTTTTGCAAATTTTGTTGCAATACAATTAATATATTAAGAACCTATTTGTGGCTAACAAAAACTTCACATTTACTTATGTGTTATTTCATCTGAGAAACTTTGGGTGAACTACGCTGCCTAAGAATATACAAAATGCACACTCACAAACAAAAATGCACACGTCAAACATCTATCAGTTACTTCAGTTCACCATTTGTGTCAACAGCCATCCACATCCAATGTTATAACTTCCCCTTAGACTACAGATAACACTCCCTCCAATACTGTAAAATAATTAACAAACTGCAGCCTGCAATCCTTCCAATGCCCACTTCCTCAAGCAAACTTCAGGCCTTTTTCAAGATAAGGTGTCTTATTTAATGTAGCATTAATATATTTCTGAGCAATTTGCCATATGTATAACCATACTACTGTTTTTTTAAATATATTTTTCCCTATTATCTATTTTAAACTTTTTAAAAATTGAAGGTTATCATTCATATACTACTACTGTTTTTTATTAGGTTCCTCTTTTTGTTTAATGTGTCTCTAATGAAGTTTTCTGAGTGTTTTGCCCTAATCACATTTCCCCAAAGCCCTGTTATTCTTATTATATTTTTACACAGTATGGTGAGTTTTAGGAATGCATATGTCACATTATTGCAGAACAGACTGCATTTCTAAATACATTTTTCTAAATTCTATATTTCTCAGTCTCATTTCCTGTGTTTCACCTTTTATTTAATGGCATCACCAAGCTAAATACTTTAGAGTTATGATTGAGTTATACATTACTATATGTAAATACCATCAGAGAAATGATTTTAAAATTTTTGCTTCACACCTCAATTAGTAACTGTCTATTAGTACAGTATTTATTTATAGTTTTCTGGATGAAAGGCCTCCTGATTGTCCAGATTGAGCTATCACCAGCAGACTTCAATATTCACTCTAATTTCCTAGCCGTCATCTCCAAACATTTTAGATCATACAGTTATGTCCTTAAATTTTTTTGTGTAGGAAATGCACACACATTAATTTCTATTTGTGTACTACTGTGGAAATCTATCACAGTATTGTTAAGGCAAAATATGTTCAGTGAAAGAAGTAGATGAAATGCACAAAAATCTTTAATGCATTTCATTTCTTTTTATTCAGTGTCAAACTTAACATCATTGAATATGCTTAAATCTATCTGAAAATTCTGGTTTAATTCAGTATGCTACAATAATTTTTTATATCTGGTTCCAAATTCATTTTACATCATTACTTGCTTTTATTGACTCTCATAGATGATAAAGATACCAAAATATATTGACCCGAATGGAATAAATACCTTACTGGCTTCATTGTACTAATTAATGACATTTGCATTAAATCTATTTCACCAAATATAAAGTTTTATTTGGAAAGTGTCAAAATTAAGCTCATAAATGACTATTTTCCCTGATAAAAATCAGTTGTTCTTTAACAACTTATCAAAATGTGTTACCTTTTAATAATTTTTTAAATTAGGCAGAAAAATTTAAAAGATTACAAAATTGCTTTACAGGGTTTTTCCTAAAGTTTCCCATTATGAGAGCTATGTGGGTGACACATTTATATTATTTTGGCATTGAAATCAGTGTGGGATTGAGAGACAAATGTAAACAGAAGACAGTAATACAAGCTCTTTTATGTAAAAGATACAGAAACAAAGGTGTATTACAATGTCCACCAGATTAGAGGACCCCGTTCTGAGGGGAAAATTCCCTAAGATACTCAAGTGATCCCAAAGGCACTCACATGCTCATGACACCTATTTATAGCGCCAAAAAAACTATCTGGTTCTTCATGAAATTTAAGGTCAATGTATTTTTTTTTACTCTCTGGGCTCTTCTTTACTGGTCTAGAGACTCCTCAGGTGTGACTAGAAACAACCCTGCAACATCGCCACATGTTTCTTACATGTTTACTTAGCACTGGGTGAATTAAAACTAATTTCCTGGCAGCTGTTGGCAGGCTGAGGCTTCAAGCCTTACTGAACGCTCTTCTAGTTGATGGAAACTTTTCTGATCATCTGTTTTTAAAACTGCTCTCTCCTTAGCAAAAATCCTCTTAAAAAACAGTTGCTTTTACCTGAAAGGGAAATTGTGTGCATTTGTTCTTTTAAAATGATGTGCTCTATGAAATATTTCTGACTTTCCCTTTCATCCAGGAAAGCCAACTGATTCAGAACACATGGATTTTTGTAAAATATGAAACTTGTATTTAAGCTTGTCAAATTTTTTGAATACCCTATGATGATGTCCTTTAGCACTTTTTACACTTTGCTGCAGTAACTAAGTTATGAATAATTCAGTAAGCAAATTTCACATATGGTGCTCTGGTGTCACTCTGACCATATTCGAGAACCCTTTTTTCCCCCAAGTAAAAGTAACTACTTCATCAATATCTACACAGGTATAATTTTTACCAAAGCATTTATTTGTACTAAAGAAATCTTTGACTGTATTCTCCTCCAGTACTTCTTTTCCTATTTGATCATTAGAAAGCAAAATTCTTAGAATATTTTTATTGAAAGTGAATTCAGAAAATACCATAAACTGTCATATTCTGAGAATATCTAAATGTGCTGCAACTACATAGCAAATCTTTCACATTATAGTTCACCCTAATATCTGATTCTTCTAATCCTCTGCAGATTTTTCCATGCATCTTCCAATAGCATTTGCTGGGAAAGAAATGCAATTTGGTTTGTAACTGTTTTATTTCCGAGGCTGCCTAAAGCAGATACCATGAAATGCATTGGCTTTAACAATGGGATTTATTAGTTTTCAATTTAAGGCCATGAAAATGTCCAAATTAAGGCATCACTAAGGTGAAACTTTCTTCCCAAAGACTGGCAGCTGACAATTCTGGGATCCTCTGCCACATGGCAAGGTACATGGCAACATCTGCTGGTTTTCACCTTCTCTTCCAGGTTTTGGTGATTTCAGCTTCTTGCTCTGTATTCATTCCAAATGAATACATTATAAATATAAAGGACTCCAGTAATAGGTTTAAGTCCCATCCTAAATGAGGTTGGTCACATGTTAACTGATGTCACCTCATCAAAAAAGCCTATCTAAAATGGGTTTACAGCCACAGGAAAAGTCCCAAACCCCCTTATACCCCTTTATTGTTGACCCTTAGAATTTATATACTATCTTCTTTTCCATTGCTGCAAAAATATTATAATATTACTATTAACTATTGTCCATAATTATATTAGTTGTAATTTTCCATATATCACCATATTCTTAACACTTTGTAATAAAATAACATTCTTATGTTTATGTTATTAACCACAATCTCTACCCACCACTGAAATCACTGTTAATCAGCCCCTGATTATTCTCTAGCTTCCTTTCAGTTGACATTTACATCTACAAACTACCCGTTTCAGTCACAATCACATTTATAAATCAGCAGTGTTATTTATACTAATATGTGTTACCACCAACTCTATTCATTTCCACACTTTAAAAATAAACATTAAAAATCCTATATACATTAAGCATATTCTCAACCTACATTCTATTTCCTAATAATCTATGCTCTAGAGTTTACCTCCATGAGTTTACTCATAGTATTTCATTCATATTAGTGAGACCAAACAATATTTGTCCTTTTGTGTCTGGCTTATTTCACTCAATAGAATGTCCTCAAGGTTTATCCATGTTGTCATATGCATCCCGATTTCATTTCTTCTTACAGCTGAATAGTATTCCATTGAATGTAAATACCACATTTGTTTACCCACTAATCTGTTGATGTACTCTTGGGCTGTTTCCATATTTTAGCATTGTAAATAATGCTGCTATTAACATGAATGTGAAAATGCTAGTTCACATCAATTGCTTTCAGTTCTTTTGAATATATTCCTAGTAATGGGATCATAAGGCACTGCTATGTTCAGCTTCTTGAGGAAACAGCCACACTGTCTTCCACGGAGGCTGCACTTTCTACATTCCTACTAACAGCAAAGGAGTTGTGAACACATTTTTAATTCTCTCCCCCAAAGTGTTTTGGAAAGGCCCATGCAAGTGAGCTGCCCTGATTTAGCCTTCTTTAGCTTTATAGTATATCTCTGTTTGCCTGCCCCCACTATTAAAATCACTATTCTATAGTAATACCAGAAATATTTATTTTTAAAATTAAACAATAAAAGGGAAACTCTCCTCAATGTATAATGCATAATGCTATTAATTTTTCATTACCCAAAGGATAAAGTCTAAATTACTTAAGAAAGCATACAAGACTCTGCTCTCAACTTCTATCTTCAATCTGATCTTTCACAAGCCTCCTCTGTCTCCTTATGAATTGTTCCTATCATATAGTCAATCAAAACTTCTACTTATCTTATAGTCATCTTTTGCACAGATTAGTCTTTCTGTTTAAAATTGCCTTTCCACTTTGCCCCCATCTAAAATGAAGACACACCTCCAATGACATCTCACTTCTAAATTCTTTTCTGATTCTTTTCCCAATAGTATTAATTGTGTCATATTATAATTGCTCACATACCAGTGTATAACTCTCTGTAGAGTTTGGGCTTTTGGAATAAAGGAAACATGATTTATTCTTTCATTAAGTGTCCCAATGCACAACTGAATACCTTGTAGTGAAACTTTATCTACATTCAGCTACAGGCTTTGGAGTGGATTATATAGAGAAAAATAATGCATGGAAAACATAGTTCTGTAAATTTAATATCAAATATAATATCAAATGTTGAAACCAAGGTTTCGTTCAGTATGTCAGAAGTGGGATTCAAAAACCTTCATTATTAAATGCATTTCTTATGATTCCGATGACAATAACAACAAAACCTGTGATTTTTAGTACAAATATGTTGGTCCAAAGGGAGCTTGATTATCTTTGGAAGCTTTGAAGAAGAATAAAAATGGGAGAGTAGAGGACTTTGAGAAGATGGCCATAGACTAATAGGCAGAACTGAATGCTCTCACAAAAACAACAGAGAAAGAGCCAAAAGCTGTCCAAGGGACCTGTTTTTGGGGTCAGCAGACCAGGACAATATGACATAACTCCCAGGAGGGTAAGAGACAGAGAAACAATGAGCTGAAATGACAAACAATCGATACCAAGCCCACCTGGTGACCAGAAAGGGCTCCTCTCCCCAACCCCCAAAGTATTAAGTTGTGGGAAAATCCCTGGCTCACTGCAGCTGACAGAGAGGGGAACAGACATCTTCCTCCTTGTCAGCTATTTCAAGGGAATAAGGAGGGAGTCAGGGTGCTTTTCTTCAGTAAATTTGGCCAGCAGAGCTTGCTTTGATCTCCAATCTGGAGATTCAACACAGGAGCACAGAAAAGCTGAGACTGAAACACCTCTGTGGAAAGGTGCACTGACTGACACCATTTGCTGGCCGCTCTGGAAATTGCATGGATAAAGACTGTTCTTGCTCTCTGTATCCAACCCCTGGGAGAAAATCTGTGCCCCACAAGTGAGGCCTTGGCCTGATTTTGAAAACTTAAGCTGGGCAATTTTAAAGCCTGAGAATAAGTTTAACCAAATATCAAAGAAGAGCTGTGGGAAAAAAAAAACAATAAGCAAGAGAGAAATTAGCCTTCAGAGTAAATTCACCAACATATTCAGATGCTTGACATCAGCAAAAACTTACAAGCCGTACTAGGAAACAGAAAGAGATGGCCCAGCCAAAAAAACAAACCAAACATCCTGAAGAGATACAGGATTTAATACAATTAATCAGTGATAATCACACAATTATCTGAAATCACTTCAAAGAATTTAAAGAAAATATTACTAAAGAAATAAAGGATATTAAGAAGACACTGGGAGAGCAAAAGGAACAATTTGAAAGGCTGCAAAAAAAAGTAACAGATCTTATGGGAATGAAAGACATGATGGATGAGATTAAAAATACATTAAAGCACATAAGAGCAGATTTGAATTGCTTTTATGTGCCAGAATTAGCGATTTTGAAGACAGAACATCTGAACTGGAAAAGACAGGAGAACAAACAGAGAAGAGAATGGAAAAAATGTAACAGAGTCTCAGGGAATTGAATGACAACACAAAACACACAAATATTCACATTATTGGTGTTCCAGAAGGAGAAGAGAATGGAAAAGGGGCAGAAAGAATATTTGAAGAAATGACTGAAAACTTCACAACCCTTATGAAGGACATAAATATCAATATCCAAGAAGGACAATGCACCCCAAACAGAATAAATGTGAATAGACCTATCCCAAGACACCTACTATTCAGAATGACAAATATCAGAGATAAAGAGAAGGTTCTGACAGCAGCAAAAGCAAAGCAAAGCATCACATACAAGGGAAACCCAGTAAGATTAAATGCCGTCCTCTCATCAGAAACCATGGAGGTGAGAAGAAAGTGGTATAATGTATTTAAGTTACTGAAAAAGAAAAACTGCCAGCCAAGAATTCTGTATCTGGCAAAACTGTCCTTCAATAATGAGGGTGAGTTCAAAGTCTTCACAGACAAACCAAAACTGATAGAATATGTTACCAAAAGAAGAGATTTGCAATGGATACTAAAGGGGATACTGCAGTCTGAAAGGCAAAAACAAGGACGAGAGATTTGGAGAAGAGGTTAGAAATGAAGATTATTAAGGAGGGTAAACTAAATGATAAGAAGCCAAACAATTGAATGATATGACAGCAGAGAGCCAAAGGACAAAAAGGATGAAGTAAGTAATGCCTTTACAGTAACAGCACTGAATATTAATGGATTGAACCCCCCAATCAAAAGACATAGACTGAAGAATGGATTAAAAAAGAAAAAAAAATAGAGCCATCTATATTCTGTCTACAGGAGACCCACCTCAGACATAAGGACACAACCAGGTTAAAAGTGAAAAGTTGGAAAAAGGTATTCCATTCAAATTGTAACCAAAAAAGATCTGGAATAGACCAGATAAATGTAAAATAGCAACATTATAATATATGAACTATAATTACTTAATGCAACTGGCAAATTTTTCCAGTGATCAGTATTCTGTAATTTTTTTCATGCAAAATAAACACTTGCTTATTATTGAGGAGGGCTGGAGAAGAGATATATTTTTGGATGCTTCATTTTCTTTAACCCTTTCTTACTCATACTCTTTAATTAAAATAATCTATCTGGATCAATAATGATTTAGCATGACTACTGTTGAACAAGATTTTGAGTTTTTCTGCCTCATAAAATTATGAGTTGACAAATTGTTATCTGCTGTAATTCACTCCAATAAGTTGTGAAGAATTCCCAAATAGGAATATTATCTAGAAAAAAAATTATGGCCTAAATGAAATTTAAATAGCTAAATCAATAATTTGTTTCATTCTTAGAGATTATGTCCAATTGTTAAAGCTGTAATATAAAAATTAGAATTATGTTATAATTAATTTATATTATATTTGAATTATTATTTACATTTATAAATGTTTGTTGCTATACTAACTAATTTTATAATTGATTATATTAAATCTAACATGGCCTTGCACTCTCTTTTAAAATTTGTAATTTCTTTCCATCTATTTTTCTATTTACTTTATAATTTTACAATAAAGGACTTTTTAACAGCTAATAAGAAGACATTGATTATACACTTTGGATTGACCAGATGGTATGTGAATATATCTCAATAAAATTGCTTAATAAACAAGTAAATAATTGTGCAAGAATAGCCAGAAATAGCAGCTATGTACAGTAGGGGAAACAGAGATTGAGAGGTAAAGAATTTTCTTGTTTGTCTGTTTTTTGTTATTATTAATGAAATAATGAAAATGCTTTAATAATGATTGAAGTGATGAATGCACAACTATTTGATTATACCAAATACCATTGTTTGTACACATTGTATAAATTGTATGCTTTATTAATATATATCAATAAAGTTGACTTGTTTTTTTAAAAAAATGCATTTGTGAGGATGTGGAGAAACTGCAACCTAATACATTCATGGTGGGAAAAATAAAACGGTACAGTAATTTTAGGAAAAAAAAATAAGGGAGCATATGGGCAGTGGCAATCTGAGGAATCTCCAGAATACAGGCAATCTTGACCAAGGATTCAGTGTATTCCAGTCTAGTTGTCCCAGCCATCCCCATTGTGTACATTAGACTATGTTACTGTAATTTATAAAATTTAGATTATAAAATCCTTGCCTTGAGGCTATACTGATTGTCCCCTATGAACCATTTTCTTCTTCAAAATGTAGCTGGACACAATGGCCTTTCAGAATATAGTTCTTATTTGCTAGTGTCCTGGCAGTTAGAAATGGGCATGTGATGAAGTACTGGCAGATATGATGCAATGTGTGCATGCAACTTTCAGGAAACATCATTAAAGGAAAGAGGCATGACAGTCTACTTCTCTTTCTTCCTTCTTATTGGATGGGATGTGGATATGATAGCTAGAGCTGAAACAGCAGTTCTGAATCAGAAGCATACTTGGGAAATACATTACAACACACAGCGAAATAAAGGCACACTGGATTCTAACAAGGTGGAACACCATTCTAGCTCTGGAACCTTTGCCTCACATTAACATTAGAGAGAAATAAGCTTTTAATTTGTTTAAGCTGCTGTTAGTTTAGAATTGTTGTCACCTTTTCACCCTTGGCATTTAGCAGAAAATTGATGATATTTACTTGACTTCCAGGTAGGTTTGAATAAAAGGAGAAGGTATTCTAATCTTGCAGCTTCAACTAATTCAGCACACATGAATATTATATTTAGTAGCATAAATTATTAACATGTCTTTAAACACATCTACAGTATTCTCATGAGATATGTTAGACCAAATAACATCACCTAACGTTTCACTCTAAGTGTCCTGAGTTATCAAGTTTTCAAGTTGAGAACTAGACTGCAGTGGAAAATTAAATAAAGAATATCACCTGGTGAAGCCTCTGGGGTGACAGCAAATTTTTCCCTGAATTTATTCTAAATCTAGGTAGCTTTTAAATTAGAAATACTATCATCCCTATAAATTAAAAGGTTGCCTAAAACAGGCATGAAAGCAAGAGCAATGGATGCTGAATACTGATAAGCTGATTAATAATTACATATGGGAAGAAAACAGCTATGCTTCTAGAAACTTGGGAAAGCAGATCTAAAGGCATCATGGTCAATATCAGTAGTACACTGGTATAGCTATTGCTCTATTTGTCTAGTTAAGTAACATTACGAATGCTGAAATGTAGTCTTTTGGCCTAAAGTGTCCTGCATATTAATATCAGCTGAAAAGAAAATAATGAAACTTGATTAATATTTTACTGATTTTCTGCCAACTTATAGAGTCAGGTAAATGTCCCAAATATGTATCTTTAAAGGTTCAGGGAAATATATGCTAGAAATAATATTATGAAATAAGGCTACCTGATCCCTATTCAATATTTTTACAAACCCAGATAAAAATAATAAACCATTATTTTAAATTTTATTTAACACCATTGATTCCATTTAATTAAAACCATGCTGGTAATCTCTATCAGTAAAGGCACACCAAAGTCTCTGCATAAATATTGTGAAAAAGGTACATTCTGAGATCAATGGATGAATAATAGAATCTTAAATTCTACTATCCTTTCAAACCATTACATACAGGTAATGAGTTCACCAGTATCTCTCTGATTCCTGTACATTTTAATTAATGCCCAAATGTCTTTTAAAAACTAATACCCAGATAACAAAACTCTCAAAAATTCTGAAACTTATAGTTTGGTATAATCTTAACCTAAAATTATTTAGTATATATAATATAAATTCACAACATACTAGTTTAGTCTGTGATAATTAGTAGCTTCAAAATTATAGCAATTGTATGCCATGCTCATACAAAATCTATTGTGTGTCTAGGAAACACTCTGGCCTGTTGTCATCCACACGTGGACTCAATGGTCCAGGTAGCTTCAACCTAATGGTAATTCCCTATTTACCGCAATCACCATAGCAGAGAACAAGTGGACTGGAGGAAATGGACACCAGCCATTAAATATATCCACATGTAAGGGCACACTGACCAGACAACCTAGAGACAACCTCAAGGAGGCAGAACATACAAATACCTGTGTGCCTGTAAAGGGGAAAACTGGAAATATTAGTAAATATTATTAATTTCTACCATATGACATACATTAATATAAACACATACAGAAATTGCTTTGTTCAGATGATCAGAAGGAAGGGAGAGCAGATAGGATCAAGATAGGATCATGTTTTTTGATATGGATCGAGGTGTCTGAAAGACATTATGAGAAGTCCTACTGATATTATTTTTATTTAAAATATAACTCTACAGATAACATGAGAGATGTCTGTCCCCACTATTCTCTCTTCCCTTATTATCATCTAAAACTGTTATGTCTGTTAGTTTTTATATTATATTAGGCACTCTTTGTAGATGATAAAAATATCAGAGAACTAAGATGGTCAGGAACGAAAGAATGTGAGCAAACATTGAAGGACAAATCTGTAAAGTGAAGAGCCATGGGGCAATGGCAGGAAGGAAGGGACAGATACAATCTCATAGTTGACATGTATTGAGCACTTACTATGTGCCAGACAATTTGTCACTTTGCATACATTTTTTAAATTTAAAATCACATCTCTGATGTATATATTATCATCATATCTATTTTACATATGGGGAACTTGAGACAAAATTGGTCAAATAACTTGCCCAGGGTCATATGCCTCATAGGTGATAGAGGCCAGTATTTTAATGGAGCAGAGAGGAGTTCCCATGGCCTCTTAGCACTGCATCCACCTCTCTCACAGAATTTATGGTCATTAGCCAAAAATCCAGTTAGTGCAGATGTTGTCGATATTTTAGGAGTCTCTTCTCTAGGATTTCATGAGCTAAGGAATGACATTTGTTCATAGAAAAATAATAACATGTTTTCATTTTAAATTATATAAAAATATTTGATTTCACACAGTAGAAGGTAGGGTGGTGAACAGATATTATTATTCCCACTTTATAGTGGAAACATTTTGATGCTCAAAGAAGTTGGATGATTTTTATAAGTGCACATACATAATAAATAGGCAACCTTAAGTTGGATCTAGTACTTTGGGGTTCAAACTAAGTGATATTTCCACCAAACCAAAACAAATAAACAATAACTACATAATTAAAAAGTAAGAAGAAAATCTAAAATAAAAGGAGTTAGGAAAAAATATTACATAATTTTGATATTATGAGGTTGATTATGTATAATTTAATAATTAATAAAACTTATCATTTTCACATATTTAGTTGCATTTTATTTTGATGGAATAAGAAAATTAAGAAGATAACATGGAATGCAATGGTGCTATGCCACTGTAAATTCATATAGATGCTGTGTCTGAAAGACATGCTTCAGGATATAGCCATGAGCATAAACTCAGGTTTGCTGCTAAGACTTGTGATGCACTTTCTCAAGAATTTTGCTACACTTCTTCCAATGACTGAGTCTCAATAATAAGATATGCCTACCATAGGGAGAAATATAAAACTAGAGTTTTGAGAAAAAATACAATTTGTTGTTTATGGAATGTGAGTCAAAAATACTGTAGCACTATTCTTGGGTGGAAGAAGTATTTGCTTCCTCAAGACATCCTCAAAATATAATTGAGGAACTAATTTTGATCTCCTGTGGCTATTCCAAATACATACGTTTGAAATAAAACATAGATGCAAATTTCTGCATATTTAAATAAGAGAATATAGACTTAGCATATTAGTCCATGTACCTTATTTCAGAAATGGGATAATTAAGGCCCATAAAGTTGGTGATTTTTCCAAAATAACTTTATGACATGATGGAGATCCATATGTAAACTCTAAATGAGTTTAAAAGTGATATATGTATCATATTTTCCATATTTATATGAAATAAATTACTTTTAGTCAATAATCTAATATGATTTTTGTGAATGTATCTGATTAGACATATAACACACAATTTAGAGTAAAAAAAATCACATAATCTTTTTTTGTTATATAAAATAATTTATGGTTGGGAAGTCATTTAGTCTCTGATCTCAAATTTCTCAATCTCCTGGAGTTATAAGAGATCCTAATTCAGTAATTCACAGGGTTTCCCCCCAAGCCACCAAAGTGGTTTGTATCAAGGTTTCACAAACTTAAAAGTTAATGAGATAAATGAGACAACTCAAAGTCATTGGTAATTGGTCATTTGTTCACAGGAGTTACTGCTGTGATGCCTTTTGCTACAATCCCCAGGAGCCCTTGTATATGATGCTTAACACTTTTTTTTTTTCCATTTTGAATATGAGTTACCAAAATAGCTAAAGCACACAAACACACCTGACTCCAGTCTTCCATTCTGGCACCCACCTACCACATGGGAAGTCCTGGGTTCAGGTCCTGGTGCCTCCTAAAGAAGATGAGCAAATGATGCATTCACTGCAATGAGCTAGATGCTGCACCACCGCAACAAGCAGATGCCTAAGGGAGTAGATGCCACAAGACAGTAGACACCACAGCCTGCAGGGAGCAGATGTGGCTCAGCCTGTTGGGCACTTGCCTCCCATGTGGGAGGTCCTGGGTTCGGTTCCCAGTGCCTCCTGGAGAAGACGAGCAAACAATGAGCAGACAAATGAGAGAACAATCTGGGGGGGGGGGGATAAAAAAAGTGTTCTCACTAAACCTTAGAGTACAAGCAAAACATATTTTTAAAAATTGGGTTGCTTGTCTTTTTATCATTGACTTTCATGATCTCTTTATATAACATGGGTATCAACCCTTGTCAGATATGTGGTTTCCAAATATTTTCTCTCATTAAGCAGGCTGCCTTTTTACTTTCTTGATAAAGTGCTTTGAAGAACAAAAGTGCTTAATTTTGAGGTGATCACGTTTACCTATTTTTTCTCTCATTTCTTGAGCTTTGGGTGTAAGGTTTAAGAAAGTATCACCTACCACAAGATCTTGAAGACGCTTCCCTACATTTTCTTTTAGAAGTTTTATAGTGGTAACTCGTGTATTTAGGTTCTTGATCCATTTTGAGTTAATTTTTGTAATAAGTGTGAGATAGAAATCATCTTTTTTTCTTTTGTGTATGGATATCCAGTTCTCCCAGCACCTTTTGTTGAATAGACTTGTCTGGCCCAGCTGGGTGGACTTGACAGCCTTGTCAGAAGTCATTTGTCTGTATATATGAGGGTCTATTTCTGAGTTCTCAGTTTGATTCCATTGATCAATGTCTATCTTTATGCCAGTACCATGCTGTTTTGTTTTGTTTTGTTACCACTGTAGCTAAGCAATAAGCTTTAAAGTAAGAAAGTGAGCATCCTCCAACTTCATCATTCTTTTTGAAGACAATTTTGGCTATTCAAGCCCCTTACCCTTCCAAATGACTTTGATAATTGGCTTTCCATTTCTGCAGAAACACTGTTGGGATTTTTACTGGAGTTTCTCTGAATCTGTAAATCAGTTTGGGTAGAATTGACTTCTTAACCATATTTCCAACCCATGTACATGGAATGCACTTCCATTTATTTAGGTCTTCTTTGGTTTCTTTTAGCAATATTTTATAGTTTTCTGAATAAAGGTCCTTTATGTCCTTAGTTAAGTTTATTACTAAATATTTGATTTTTTTAGTTGCTATTATAATTGGAATTTTTTTCTGCCTTCCTCCTTAGATTGTTTTTCAGTAGTGTTTAGAAATGCTATTGATTTTTCATACTAATCTTGTATCCAGCCATTTCACTGGATTTGTCTATAAGTTCTAGTAGCTTTATTGTGGGTTTTTGAGAATTTTCTAGATATAGGATCATATCATCAGCAAATAGCAACAGTTTTAATTCTTCCTTTCCTATTTGGATGCCTTTTATTTCTTTGTCTTGATTAATTGTTCTAGCCAGAACTTCTAGCACACTATTGAATAACAGTGATGACAGTGGACATCCTTGTCTTGTTTCAGATCTGAGCAGGAAAGTTTTCAGTCTTTTAACATTGAGTACAATGCAAGCTGTGGGTTTGTCATATATGAACTTTGAATTTTGTTAAATGCTTTTGTGCATCAATTGATATGATCATGTGCTTAGCATAAATTTTATATAAAATTTTTGTTGCCTCAATGTGGAATACAAATAATGATTTGAAATATTTACCTTATTCCTAATGTCTTGGGAAAAGATCCAATACCTTAATTATGATAATTATGATTTTTAATAACTTAGTATTGTTGAACGCCTATATCAGAGTAAGAAGCATTCCATTTATCTCTTCTTTGCTGAGAGATTTTTATTTTTAATAAGGAATGAGTAGTAGATTTTTCCAAATGCTTTTTCTATATCTCTTGGGATGAATTTTCACTTTATTTCTGTTTTTGTTTTAAATTACTTTGATTGCTTTTCAAATGTTAAAACCAACATTACATTGCTGGAATAAAACACTCCTGGTGCTTTGTTTAGAATGTTTGCATCTAAGTTCTTGATAGAAATGTGCATAGAATTTATTTATTTAAAATGTCCTTTTCAAGTATTGGAGCAGGGTTAGCTGACCTCAACTCAAAGTAGTAGTCCCTTCTCCTGCAATCTCTGAAAGAGTTTATGCAAGATGTGTATTATTATTTACTTAAATGTTTGAAGTGTTTAATAGTGAAGCTATCTGGGTATGGAGTTTTGGGATAGGACAGTTTTTCCTTTTAATTATAAATTCTGTTTTCTTTAACAGATATGGAATTATTCAGATTTTCTTTTTCAACTTTTATCAGTCATGGTATAGTAAATGGTGTTTTTCAAAGAATTTGTTGAATTTACCTGTGGCTTAGTTTAGGATATATAGTTTGTTTATAATATACACTTATGTTTTTTAATATTTGAAATATTTGGTGTTATATGCCTGTTTTCATCCCTGATCTTGGTGATTTCTTTCCTCTATTTTTTTTTTTAGCAAAACTCTCAGGATTTAACAATTTTGTTAATCTTTCCAAAGAACAAATCTTTTATCATTGGTCAACTGTTTTGTAATTCTTCTTTTATTCATTGATATCTGCTTTAAGTTTTATTCCATCTTTCCTTTTCTCCTTAGGTTTAACTTGATTTTTTTCCTATTTTTAAAATTTCTTCTGATGGAAGCTTAGATCACTGATTTTAAACTCCCCTTACCCCCTACAATGAAATCATATAAGGCTCTCAATTTGCTTTTATGGAATGATTTATCTGAAGCCCACAATTTTTCGCTTCTTGTGTTTTTATTTTCATTTAGTTCCATATATTTTTAAATTTCTTTGTTAATTTTATTCATTGATTCCAGGGTTAATTAGAAGTGTATGGATTAATTTTCATATACTTGGGGATTTTCTAGATTTCTTCACATATAGATTTCTAATTTAATTCTGCTGTGGTCATAGAACATATTCTATAGGATTTCAGTTCTCTATTTCAGTATGATTTGAATGTGAGATGTGTTTTATGGCCCAGAAAATGGTTTCTCTTGTTGAAAGTCCTTTGTATATTCAAAATGATGTATTATTTGGTAGTGTTTTTAAAATATTTTGCATTCTTACTAATTAAGTCTTTCCTTGTTCTATTAATCAATAGAAAAGATATATTAAAATAACTATGATTTTGGATATGTCTACTTCTCCCTGAATTCTGTAACTATTGCTTATTTTGAAGCTCTGCTATTAATTGCACATTCAGATTTTTATACATTCGTAAGCAATTAACATTTTTTTTCATTCTGAAATGACCCTCTTTTTCTTTCATAATTCTCATGGTATTGTGTTGTATTTAGTGATATATAAAAAGAGACACAGTTTTTATGGTTAGTATTGACATGATATATGTGTTTATATAATTGTACGAACATATACATATATATGTCCTATTGGTTTTAATCTTGAGTGCCTAAAAGTGTCTTATATCCATTTTTTCTCCAATTTCATAGCAAAAATTTTAAATTATAGAATTTTGGAACAAATCTTTAGGAAGTAATTAATTGGTTAATTAATAACATCTTTGTAGGTTTTGCCACACTTTCTGAGCTAATCACAGTTTCTCAACAGTATGGGAACTTAAAATCTGCAGACTCTAAGAATGAACATTAAGATATTTCATAGAGAATATAAAAATATTTGCTCTATATTTTCTTTGGCATTACCTATTTAAGAATTTTAAAATACCTGATCCCTGCTATTTTCCTAACTTAAATACATTTTGGAGTATTATAATACTGGCGACATAAATGAAGCTCTAGGCTCAAAGTGAGAATTGTTTGGAAGTCATATACATTTGTTATAATACATAAAAGAGAGAATGAAATTTAAGTCCTTAAAACAAATACAGTCTATTCTGAAACACTGCATGGTTCCATACACAAACAGATAAATAAATAAGCAAAATTGTTACCTATATCAATGATATCATAATAAGTTAGAAATAGCATTGTTTCATATGTTTTTTTTTTTTTTCCCAGCACATTAAGGCTTTTTATCACACAGAATCAAGAGCTGAAAGCAAGATTCATTCACACAGCTGAAGGCAGAAAATTCAGGAGAAACAGTGTTATGTGAATGCTCGTATATGCACAAATCCCCTTGGGTCACTGTAACTTTATATTCTGTCTTGGAAGTGCTTACAAAATAATCAAACCCAAGACAAGGAGCTGGAGCCCTCCATCTCTGCCGTCTCTGCATTTCATGTGAAGCCTGAAACTGTTTCCCCACATGCACTTTTGGAGATGTTTCTTCTCTCACCTTGTGTTTCTAACTCAGCATTTCCAATCTTGCCACCTACCCCCGTCTATCAACTACTTCACATTCTCTTTTGATGGGGC
>JAQZBX010038040.1:0-23566 GCA_029593785.1 Cabassous unicinctus | reverse complement strand
GCGTGCCCTCACAAGGAGGCCTCAGGATGCGAACCCGGGCCTCCCATATGGTAAACGGGGGCTCTACCCACTGAGCCACACCCGCTTCCCTAGAGGACTTTAATGATACTAATAAACCAACTAGATCTAACAGACATACCACCAAAGAAAAAGCAGAATATACACTCTATTTTAGTGAAAATAAATCATCCTATAAAATAGATCATATCACAAAACAAGTCTCAAATAAACTTAAAAATACTGAAATCATAAAAAGTATCTTCTCCAACCACAATGGAATGAAGCTAGATATTGGTAAGAGGGAGACCTGGAAAATTCATAAATAGGTGGACGTTAAAGACTACACTATTAAAAAGCAATGAGTCAAATAGGTAAACATAAAGGAAATGAGAAAATACCTTGAGGTGAAAGAAAACAAAAACACAACATACCACTTATAGCACGTAGTAAAGGCAGTGCTTAGAGGGGAACTTTTAGCTCTAAATGTTTACCTTAAACAAGAAGAAAGAGGGACACAAAACCTATCTTCTCAAGATGGTGGCAGAGTAAGGAGCTCCAAGAGTCAGCTTGTTCTACAGGGCAGTTAGTAATCATCCAGAGCGAAATAAAGCACCTGTCTGGGAGGCCCAGGGGACCAGAGAGCATCCTGCAACATCCTTGGAAGAACAGGAGACTGCCCATCTGCAGGGAAGATTCGTGAGTAGAGTACTCCATGCCACAGATGCTGGTGCCCATCCTCCACTGGCAGAGGAAGCCACCTTGGGAGCTATTCCATGGCTGGAGCTGGAAGCTCCATTTCCCAAAAACACAGGAGGAAGAGATGGTTGGGTACTGACTTCAGCTACTGATTAGTAAATTCAGTTGGCTAAAGTATAATCCTAAGAACAGCTAAAGTTTGAATCTAAGTTGGAAAGAGGCCACCATTTTAACTTCACCCCCACCATGAGGGGAAGCAGGGCTGATTGAAAATCACAGTGATGGTACGGCCCGGCTTCTTTCCACCCAGATCAGGCTGCAGCTCTAGCCTAAGCTCCAGCCCCATCTCCAGCAGGGAAGAAGCAGGGGGACCTGCACCACCCTCTCTGGGCAATGGCAGGCACATTCAGCCAGCACAGACTGGATACATGGACACCTAGGGATCCATTCCTTCCCCAGAAAGATAGGAGGGGAGCTGTGTTTCCTCGGCATCTCAGGGCAACTGCAGGAGCTTTGGGCCTGCACAGACTGGATAAACGGACACTTGTAGCTCCATCCTGGCCCCCCAATAGGATAGGAGGGGAGCTGTGTTCCCTCAGACTCTTTGGGCAACTAGAGGCGCTTTTGGCCCATGCGGACTGATTTGTTGAGCACCTGGGACTCCACCCTCCGCCCCCACTGGATAGGATGGGTCTGGTGTTTCATCATTCTCTCTTGGCAACTGCAGGTGTTTTTAGCCTACACAAACTGGACTGTTGGGCACCTGTGCTCTACCTCTACCCCTGACAGGACGAGAGGGGGGCAGTGTCTCTACAGCCTCTCTGGGCAACTGCAGGTGGTTTTGGCCCACACAGACTGAATAGTCAGATACCTGTGGCTCCATTCCCACCCCACCTCCCAATAAGACAGGAAGGGAGCTGTGTTTTCTCAGCCTCTCTGGACAGCTACAAGCACTCTTGGCCTGCAGGGACTGGACTGTTGGGCACCTGTGGCTCCATCCCCACCCCTACAGGGTAGGAGGAGGAAGAGTGCTTCCTCAGCCTCTTTGGGCAACTGTGGTTGCATTAGGCCTGCATAGACTAGATTGTTGGGCACACCAATGACTCCAACCCCACCCCTGACAGGGCAGGAGGAGAGGCAGTATTCCCTCAGCCTCTCTGGGCAACTGCAGCCACTTTTGGCCTGCACAGACTGTTGGACACACCTGTGGGCTTCATCCCAGGCCCTAACAGGGCAGAAGGAGGGACGTGCTCCCTCAGCCTTTCCGGGCAACTGCAGACACTTTCAGCCTACATGGAGAGATTGCTGTGCACATCTATGATTCCATCCCTGCCCCTGGCAAGGGAGGAGGCGGGCCAGTGCTTCATCGTCTTCTGGGCAACTGTAGCAGTTTTGGCCTGCATGAGTTAGTTTACTGCCCACACCTGCAGATAAGGGGCGTGGAGCTTCATCAGTATTTCTGGGCAACAAAAGACAAGGAAGAAAGGTAGAAGAACTTCATCAGTTCCTGGGGCAACGCTAGCAGCTTTAGCCTCCACATTACCAACCGCATCCTCGGCTTTTACTCTACCAGCAAGGGAGAAAGGGCAAGAAACATATGAAAAAAAGCTGAAAAAATTCAAATTGGCTAAACTCAAGCCACTGTAAAGTTCCAAAGTAAGCTGAACTAAGTATCCAAAAGGGACAGCAGCACAAAACCAAATAGAGAGCCCTAGACTAAGAAAGAGAAACAGAGCCTAGAATAAATACATCAAGTAAATCAGATGCCAAGACACCAACAAGAAATTACAAGCCATACCAAGAAACAGGAAGATATGAACTAAAGGAACAAACTAAACACCCAGATGACATAAAGAAGTTGAGCCAACTAATCACAGATGTTCAAATAAATATCCTTAATTAAATGAGATGGCAAAGAGATTAAGGATATTAAGAAGACACAGGGTGAGTACAAAGAATTTGAAAGCATACATAGAAAAATAGCAGATCTTATGGGAAAGGCACGATCAATGCTGGAGTCATATAACAGCAGATATGAAGAGGCAAAAGAAAGATCAGTGAGCCTGAAGATAGGACTTCTGAAAACAAACATGCAAAAGAACAGATAAAGAATGAAAAAAATTGAATAGGGCCTCATGGAACTAAATGACAAGAGACGTACAAACTTACATGTCATGGCTGTCCCAGAAAGAGAAGAGGAAAAGGGTAGAAGGAATATTTGAGGAAATAATGGTAGAAAATTTAACAACTCTATTGAAGGACAGAGATATCCATGTCCAAAAAACATAACATACTCCCAACCCAAGTAAATACGACTAGAACTACTGAGACGTACTCTAATCAGAACGTCAAATGCCAAAGATAAAGAATTTTGAGAGCAGCAAGAGAAAAGTGATTTATCACATTCAAGGGATGCCCAATAAGATTAAATGCAGATTTCTCATCAGAAACCATGGAGGCAAGAAGGCATAGGTATGATATATTTAAGATTCTGCGAGAGAAAAGTTGTCAGCCATCTTTCTGTGAATATTCTAAACTCACTTTCAAAAATCACAGCAAGTTTAGAATATTCACAGATAAACAGAAACTGAGAGAATCTGTAACCAAAAGACTGGCCTTGCAGGAAATACTTTGAAGGAAAATATTTGAAAACCACATATCTGATTAGATATCTGATAAGAGTTTGATTTCCATTTTATATAAAGAGATCATACAACTCAATGATAAAGAGGCACGCAACCCAATTAAATTAGCAAAAGACTTGAACATTTTTCCAAAGAGGAATTAAAAATTACCAAAAAGCATGTGATAAGATGTTCAACAGAACTAGCTAGAGTGCTGGAGATGTGAGAAATAGTACAGTCCTTCACTGTTGCTGGTAATGTAGAATGGTGCAGCCTCTGTGGAAGACAGTTTGGCGTTTCCTCAGAAAGCTAAATATAGAACTGCTGTGGATGACGATTGTTGTTAAAAGCACAAATACAAAAATGTTCTTCTATGAACTAGAGCAAATGTACGTCACTATTACAAGGTGGTAAGATTATGGTGATGTCTGGGAAAAATACAATCAATGTAATTTTTGACTATAGTTAACAGCAATATTGTAATATTCTTGCATCAATGCCAAAGAAGGTACTATATCAATGCCAACAGTCACTAAAAGGAAGGTATGGGATTTTTTTCTTTTGGAAGAAGGGAAATGTTCAAAATTTACTGAGGTGATGACTGCACAACTCTGTGATGAAGTGACAGCCATGGAGTGTACACTTTGGATGGATTATACAAGGCCTGGGACTGGATAACATAGTGAAGCATGTGATGGATCATGGACAAATATGAGTACCAATATGAGTGCTCTCTCATGAACTATAAAAAATATACAATACTAATATAGGGTGTTAATAATAGGGAGGTATATGCAAAAAAATATACCAAATGTAAGCTATGGACCATAGCTAGTAGTAATATTTTGATGATGTTCTTTCATAATCTGTAACAAATGCTCCACAACAATGCAAGGGGTTGGTGGAGGGGTGATGTGGTGATGTATGGGAATTCTGCATGTTATGCATAGCTGTTTTGTAAGCTCACAACTACTCTAACTATATATATATATATATATATATAAAACAATTACAGTAACCCCATAAAGAATCATGCCATATCTAAGAGCTGGGAATTTAACATCTTCAAGATCTAGTTAGAGTATATTGGAGCAATTTCAGGAAACCACAAAACTAGACAAAATCAAAGTCAAAGAGGAATTATGGAGTGCCGAGTATGTTTGTGTTTTTTTAAGGCACTGGCAATACAGATGGACTTTAGCAAGTCACATATTGAGCAACAAGAAAAAAACCCAAAAAATGGAATTGTATGTACAGTTACTTTAACTTCCTTAGAAGATAAGACTGTTTTAGAGAAAGGGCATAATAAAAGTACAGATCTCAGGTTGTAAAAAGCATAGCAAAGAAAAATTAGGAGTAAGGCATGAGACTACTACTGTTAATAAGAAATAATGCATGAAGGAGGATAAAATTAATGTAGATAACCAAAGCAAAAGAGTATTCTTTTCCTCATAAATCTGAATATACAGATAGTTCCCAAATGCTATAATCACTAAGAGTATTAATATATATTGCAACAAAATATTTTAGGAAAGTTGTTAGATGCTCAAGTAGAAAAGAGCTTATAAAATGAAGTTATTCTTAGGCTTTTAAAATATTTATTTTTATTTAAATCAATTCATCACTATAAAATCCTTAACCCCCCCAAAGACATAAATTGAAAATAAGTACAAACTAAACTTTAACATGAGAGAGGATATTATTCTTTTAAAAGATATAAAACATGATTATTTTTTCAGTGCACTAAAGCATTCGTGCATCTACACTCTTAATCTGCAAGGCTATATAGTGGGTAACATGTTTAGTCTTTTAATTTACATATAATTTAATTTATAACTTAAAGTATTAGTTTATAATTACAGAAATATCATCCAACTTCATTAGTAAAGTTCCTCTTAAATGATATCTAAATTTTACATAAGCTTTATTCCATGGTAAACTTGGAAGATGCATAGTACTGGTGTTGCAATCATCACACCTGTAGAATATTTTTGTTATCATTAACTATGTCAAAAAACTCTGATACAACCATGAATGCTCACAACTAGATGGCAAAAATCATATACAGCTGATCCTCATTATTTGCAGATTCCGTACTTGCAAACTCACCTACTCACCAAAATTTGTTTGTAAATTAATATCCGCAGTACTTTTGTGGTTATTCATAGACATGTTTGTGCAGAGTGGAGAAAAATTTGAGTCGCGCAATATGCGTGTTCCCAGCTGAGGTTGAAAAAGGCAACTTGCTCTCCCTTCATGTTTCAACTCTCATACTGTAAACATGTATTTTCACATTTTTGTGCTTCATGTTTCAAATCTCATACTGTAAACAGTATATTTCACATTTTTGTGCTTTGTGTTAGTGATTTAGCTGTATAAAATGGTCCCCAAGAGTAGTGATGAAATAACGTCTAGTGTTCCTAAGTGCAAAAAGGCTGTGATGTGCCTTACAGAGATAATACGTAAGTTAGATAAGCTTGATTCAAATATGAGTTATAGTGCTATTGGCAGTGAGTTCAATGTTAATGAATCAACAACATATTAAATAAGGTGTCTTTAAACAGAAATACACATAAATCAAAGTTATGTATTGACTAGTTGAAAAATATCTTGTGAACAGAGGTTTGCAGGAACCTAACTAACCCTCTGCATTTGCCCTAGGAACAATGGTTCAGTATTTGCTAATACATGTTTGCAGTGACTTTACAGAACATAACTACCATGAAAAATGAAAACTGACATATTCACTTATAGTTGCAGCTCTATGAAGATCTTAACCACTTTTTGGTTATAATAAAGAGAAAAAAATACAGCCTTAAAGTTGGTAACAATGGAATTGTGGAGAATATTAAAAGAAGCAAATAGGAATCAGAAGATGAGGGTTCAGGTTAAAGCAGACATAGACTGTGAACAACCCTCCTATCCCTAACTCACAGGGTCATCTTAAGAATTAAATGAACTAATAAAAGTGAAAGGGCTTTATAACTCAGAAATACTCCACATACATAGAGTGAAATTAATATTAGTATTGCTATTTGTATTTTTTCAAGCTGATTCTTTTTATTTGTATGAGGTACCTTTATTATAACCAATAATAGTTATTTCTTTACAGTTATCACTGTACTATTCTGAAATAAAACAATTGTCCACCATTTTGCCAACTTCAAAGAAAATGAAAGGAAAGATCTACTTTCTTAGAGGTTTGGTAAAATGTTTAAAACTCCCAAGAATTTGCTTTAGATCTGATATTTAAGGTTCTCCATTTTATAATACATGTCATATAGCATATCTCCAAGTTATATAAGACCATCCTTACAAGGAAAAAACAAAGCTAAGTGTAGAATTGTGTATAAGAATTCTATAAGGTTTTAACACAACGAAAACATACCCTAGAACAAAATCTTATAGTAAAAGGAACATTCTCCTGATCCTGGAGTGCAAAGATAAGGTTTCCATAGCAACAAAATGGAAATTCAACTATGCTATACAATAAGCAATTGCAGTTATTATAATTTACATATAAAAGCTCAAGAATATGCAAATAAAAAGTTGATATTTATTAATAGTCAGAAATATATAACCACAAATCTATTTCTCTAATACTGAAATATGCAGGACCATTGTTCACTTTGATGATATATAATCTTAAGTCAGAATTTATAAATATTTCAAAAGCCTCTGGGAAAGGAAAAACTAAGGATCTGAACTTAAGCCGCTCCATGAAATCACTGAATTATGGTATAACTCGATGTTTATTACTCTGATTTAAAACGTGTCTACAATTAAAAATTACTATCATGCACATTTAGCCTGTCAAATAACATGCCACAATTCTTATATGAAAGGCAATTCTAAAAGTTCACATACTAACTTATGATTTCTTTATTCTTACATATATTGAAGCATGATTGTTTTTTTAAAATATATCTTTTATTCAAGTACATCATTCATACATGAACATGCATAAACATTAAGTGTAAAGATTTTGAACTTACAAAATAAACACGCATAACAACATATAGTGGTCTCATACATCACCCCTCCACAAAACCTTGCATTGTTGTGAAACATTCGTTACAAACTATGCAAGAGCATCGTCAAAATATTACTACCAACTATAGTCCCTATATTACATTTGGTGTATTTTCCCCCCAACCCATCCTATTTTTAAAAAATATTTTTTTATTACAGAGGTTGTAAACTTACAAAACAATCATGCACATGTGTAGAACCCTCATACAACACCCTTACAGCAACACATCACACCATGGAACATTTGTTACACATTATGAGGTAATATCATCAGACTATTACCACTAACCACGGTCAATAGCGTACATGTGGCACATTTTTTCCATACACCCCCATTATCAACACAGTACATCTTTGGCATTGATGCAAGAATATTATACCACAGTCTATAGGTCACATCAACTGTATTTTTCCCATGCTTTTCCACATTCCCACCACCCTGCAATAGTGATGTACATCTGCTCTAGCTCCACAGGACACTCTTGCCTCTGTACCATCAACCACAATTTTCATCTACCTCTGGGTTCACAGTGTTATTAAGTCCCTAGATTATTCTCTAGCTTTCTTTCAATCAACATTTACTTTCCCAAACTACCCTTTTCAGCCACAAGTCTATTTATAAACCGGTTGCTAATCACTATAATGTGTTACCATCAACTCTATCCATTTCCACATTTTTACAGTCAAGTTAATTAAAATGTCTACATACATTAAGCATCAGTAGTTCTTCTCAACTCTCCTCTTACCTAATAACCTATACTCTAGGTTTTAATTCCATGTGTTTATTCTTCGTATTTAGTTCATGTTAATATAACCACGCAATATTTGTCCTTTTGTGTCTGGCTTACTTCACTTAGTATAATGTCTTCAAGATTCACCCATGTTATCATATGTGTCCCAATTTCATTTCTTCTTACTGCCATGTAGTAGTCCATATGTATATATCACATTTTGCTTACCCATTCATTAGTTGATGGACACTTGGGTTGTTTCCATATTTTGGCAATTGTGAATAATGCCTTTATGAACATTGGTGGGCAGATGTCTGTTCATGTCATAGTTTTTAGTTCTTCTGGATATCTTCCTAGTAGAGGAATTGCTGGATCATATGGCAGCTCTATATTTAACTTCCTGAGGAAGTGCCAAACTGTCTTCCACAGAGGATGCACCATTTTACAATCCCACCAACAGTGAAGGAGTGTTCCTATTTCTCCACAGCCCCTCCAGCACTTACTGTTGTCTGTTTTTTTTAATAATGGCCATTCCATGCGGTGTTAGATGATATCTCATTGTTGTTTTGATTTGCATTTCCCTAATAGCTAGTGATATGGTACTTTTTTTTTTTTTTTAATGTGCTTTTTGGCCATTTGTATTTCCTCTTTGGAGAAATGTCTATTTAAATCTTTTGCCCATTTTTTAAACTGAATTGCTTGCTCTTTTACTGTTGAGTTGTATGATCTCTTTATACAGAATGGAAATCAAACCCTTATTGGACATGTGGTTTCCAAATATTTTCTTCCATTGAGTGGGCTGCCTTTTCTCCTTCTTGATGAAGTCTTTTGAATTACAGAACTGTTTAAGTGAGGAGGTCTCATTTATCCATGTTTTCTTTCGTTGCTTATACTTTTGGTATAAGGTTTAAGAATCCACCACCTACCACCAGGTCTTGAAGATGTTTCCCTACATTTTCTTCTAGGAGCTTTATGGTACTTGCTTTTATATTTAGGTCTTTGATCCATTTTGAGTTAATTTTTGTAATAGGTATGAGTAGGGGGTCTTCTTTTTTTTTTTTTGACTATGGATATCCAGTTCTCCCAGCACCATTTGTTGAATAGACTGTTCTGCCCCAGCTGGGTGGGTTTGACAGCCTTGTCAAAAATCACTTGACCATAGATGTGAGGGTCTGTTTCTGAACCATCAATTTGGTTCCATTGGTCAATGTGTCTATCTTTATGCCAATACCATGCTGTTTTTACCACTGTAGCTAGGTAATATGATTTAAAGTCTGGAAGTGAGAGTCCTCCAACTTCACTTTTCCTTTTTAAGATGTTTCTGGCTATTCGGGGCCTTTTACCATTCCAGATAAATTTGATAATTGTGTTCTCTAGTTGTTTAAAAAATGCTTGTGGAATTTTTATTTGGATTGCATTGAATCTGTATATCAATATGGGTAGAACTGACATCTTAATTATATTTAGTCTCCCAATCCATGAGCATGGAATGTTCTTCCAATTATTTAGGCCTTTTAAAATTTCTTTTAGCAATGCATTATAGTTTTCTGAATACAAGTGTTTTACATCCTTGGTTAAGTTTATTACTAAATATTTGATTCTTTTAGTTGCTATTGTAAATGGAATATTTTTTTACTGACTTCCTCCTCAGATTGCACATTACAATTGTATGAAACACCACTGATTTTTGCACATTAATCTTGTATCCTGACACTCTACGGAAATCGTTTATTAGCTCTAGCAGCTTTGTTGTAAATTTTTCGGGACTTGCTAGCGATAGCATCATATCATCTGCTAATAAAGTTTTACTTCTTCCTTTCTGATTTGGATGCCTTTTATTTCTTTTTCTTGCCTGCTTGCTCTAGCTAGAACCTCTAGCACTATATTGAACAAGAGTGGTGAC
The DNA here is from genome assembly GCA_029593785.1 of Cabassous unicinctus. Lineage (NCBI taxonomy): Eukaryota > Metazoa > Chordata > Mammalia > Cingulata > Chlamyphoridae > Cabassous > Cabassous unicinctus. The sequence continues at coordinate 13,580 of JAQZBX010038040.1, read as the reverse complement.
AATGGGCATCCTTGTCTTGTCCCTGATCTCAGTGGGAAAGCTTTCAGTCTTTCACTCTTCAGTACAATGTTAGCTGTGGGTTTTTCATATATGGCCTTGATCAGGCTGACAAAATTTCCTTCAATTCCTATCTTCTGTAGTATTTTTATCAAGAAAGGATGCTGTATTTTGTCAAATGCCTTTTCTGCCTCAATCGATAAGATGATGTGATTTTTCTTCTTTGATTTATTAATGTGGTATATTACGCTGATTGATTTTCTTGTGCTGAATCACCCTTGCATGCCTGGTATAAAACCCACTTGATGAGGATGAATAATTCTTTTAATGTATTGTTGGATTCGATTAGCAAGTATTTTATTGAGGATTTTTACATCCGTATTCATTAGAGAAATGGGTCTGTAATTTTCTTTTTTCGTAATATTTTTATCTGGCTTTGGTACTGGGGTGATACTGGTTTCATAGAATGAGTCTGGTAGTGTTTCTTCTTGTTCAGTTTTTTGGAAGAGCTTGAGTAAGACTGGTATTAAATTTTCTTTGAATTCTTGGTAGAACTCACCTGTGAAACCATCTGATTCTGGGCTTTTCATTTTGGGGAGCTGTTTGATAACTGTTTCAATCTCTTTACTTGTGAGTGGTTTGTTGAGGTCTTCTCTTTCTTCTAGGGTCTGTGTAGGTTGTTTGTACATTCCTAGGAGTTTTTCCATTTCGTCTACACTTTCTAGCTTTTGGGGGGCATAAAGTTGTTCATAGTATCCTCTTACGATCTCTCTTATTTCTGTGGAGTCAGTAGTAATGTTCCCGTTTTCATTTTTTATTTCATTTATTTGCATCTTCTCTGTTTTTCAAATAGTCAGTCTAGCTAAGGGTTTGTTGATTTTCTTAATCTTCTCAAAGAGCCAACTTTTGGTTTTGTTAATTCTACTGCTTTTTTGTTCTCAATTTCATTTATTTCTGCTCTGATCTTTGTTATTTCATTCCTTCTACTTGCTTTGGGATTAGTTGAATCATATGATTATATTAAATTAAGACAATCATGGAGCAAGCCACACCTCTCAGATAGCTTTCCTCACTGTCCCTTTTATGAAACCGTAAGAGGAAATATAAAAGAAAAAAATTTAACCTATGAATTATCATCAGTTCTCTAGGTCTTTTATGCCCAATTTAGGCCAGTCCATCAAGCATACAACTTATGAACTGAACAAAAAATGAAGTAATCTTAAAATTAAAACCTGGCAAAAAAAAAAAAACTGACAGTGAAGGATTACTAAATGCCTACTATATGCCAGCCACTTTATGGACATCTTTTATTTATACTACCAGCAGTCCTCTGAGCTAGACATTTATTTCCAGTGTTGTAAAGAAAACTAGCCTCAGGGAGTGAAATAATCCACACAAAGTCAAATATGGGATTTAAAGCTGGGTCTGCATAATTCCCAATCTTCAATTATCTCCTAGTCTAGTAATTTCAACTATACCTTGAATTTAGTAATCAGTAAAATTACCAAAAAGAAATTTGGCCAACATATATATGGTTACTGATTTTTTATTTTGCCAAGTTAGGATATTACTATTACCCTCATCATTTCTTAAAAGAGAATATATCTTAACATGAAGGAGGGAGGGAGGAAGGAGGGATAGGAGGATGGGAATAAGGAAGGAAAGGAGGGAAGGAGAGAGGGAGGGAAGTTTAAGAATAGAGTCCATCCTTTAAAGTTGGCAACTTTATATCAACATATATAGATAGACTACACATTCATACTATATTATACTTACTGTGAAAATATCATCATGATCAGCACTGGCCCATGACTCAGTGGTTGTAAGATGTTTAAGTTTAAGTATATTTTAAAATGTATACCTTTTTTTTTTTTTTTTAATGGAGGAACCAGAGATTGAACCCAGGACCTCATACATGGGAGGCAGGCACTCAACCACTGAGCTACAACTGCTCCCTAAAAATGTTTACTTTTTAACCCAAAGAAACTTCCTTTTATTTAGGTACCAAAATGACAACACATCAAATATTGACAGGGTCAAATATTTTTATTACCAAAACAGGTATTCTTCACTGAAACAAGATCATTAGCAGATAAAATAATCCCTTCTCTTCAAAGCTCCCAAGAGAATAGGACACTAAACAGCTTTTACTAATTTAGCAAAAATAAGTTTTACTTATTTACAACCATAACTTTTATATCAAAAGATAACTGAGCCTACTAAATATTGATTCCTTTTGTTTACTGAACAGTTGATGAATTTAGTTGTGCAATTTGAGAGAGGGTATTTGAGGGAGCTGCACCGTTCTTTCTTAGAGTGAGAGAATTTGAGTTCTTAGGGAAAATTAGAAAGGGGTTGAAAAACAGACATGAAGGTGAGGAGCCAGCCAGAGGATTTGAAATTTGGTGCACTGTGGGGGAAAGGACTAAAAAAAATGTGGACATCTTTGTTGAAACCAGCTGTTATGCTTCTACAACATGTGTAGAAAAAGGAACCCAGGAGAGGGTGCCATTAAGAACTTATATGTACTCTGCCCCAGAAACACAGAAATTTGGGGGATACTTGGGATTTCCATAGGGTATAAAATTGTGGGTTCAAACCTATCTTACCTAGAACTTGATGCTAAGATTTCAGCATGAATTTGCCTTTCGATGAATTAGCCAATCAACAAGGACAATCCTAGTGAAAAAGGTAAGTACTGACATTGTTGAAGGAGAAGGAAAGATATAAGGGATGCTGTACTAAAGTGAAAGGCTAAGGTAAGAACCTGAGCAAACAAAAGATATGCTTTGGTTACTGGAGTAGGGATGGAGGGTGGAGAAAGGAGGAAGAGAGAAAAGTGCCAAAAGGGGAAAGAGGCACTAGAGTATAAGGCAGGGGTTCTTAACCTTTTTTGTTCCACAGACTCCTTTGCCAGTCGGGTGACCATGGACCCCTTCTTAGAATGTAGCAGCAGATAGTTTTATGACACTTAACATCGGAGGTCAGAGAAAATAAAGATAAGTTGATTTTTTTCAATTCAAGCTCACAGGCCCCCTGAAATCTTTCCACGGATCCTTGAGGGTCCATGGACCCCTGTTTAAGAACCCCTGGTATAAGGGTTAAGAGGAATTTGTGCTCTCAAGGCAGACAGACCTGGATTTCCATGTTGGTTCAGGCAGATTGTATGACCACAGAGGAGTTATTTAACTTTTCCAAAATTTTAGGCTTTTTGCCTGCCTATAAAATAGAGGTAACAGCCCTACTTCAATAGAGTTATTTTAAGGATTAAATGAAATAATATCAATATGTATTAGTTATTATTATTTTTATTATAACTTATTTCAGTTGTGTCTAGATAGCTCCTTCTGCCAGTAGAAAATTCTCAATGTGGGAAGCAAATGTGGCTCAAGTGATTGAGCTCCTGCCTACCACATGGGAAGTCCCAGGTTTGGTTCCCAGTGCCTCCTAAAGAAGACAAGCAAGACAGCGAGCTGATGAGATGGGCAGGCGCAGCGAGATGACACAAGAAACACGAGGAAAACATAATGATAGACACAACAAAGCAGGGAACAGAGGTGGCTCAGGCGATTAGGTGCCTCCCTCCCACATCAGAGGTCCCAGGTTCAGTTCCTGATGCCTCCTGAAAAGACCAGCATGCAACAGACAGACACAGCAAATGCAAACAACGAGGAGGTAGGGAGAAATAAATAAATAAAATAAATCTTTAAAAAAAAAAAAGAAAACTCTCAATCTCGGATGGGGAGTTCAATTATCATATGACTTAAGGATAAACTTAAAATTATGTACCTGTCAAGTGGCTCTACTTAAGGAACATCAAGGTAATACAGTTCTCTTTCAGAAAAAAACAAAACAATAGGAAAAACGTTTAATGTAGTAAATGTAAAATCTGGGGATTTTCAAACATGAGACTTATTTATGCAACAAACAATGAGTAGCTACTACGTACAAGTTATTCTGTTCAGGATTAAAGAGGTAAAAGATGAAGATAACATATATAGCCCTTTTTCTCAAAGGCTTTAAGCATACAGCTTATTAGATAAAATGAGGTAAGACACAAATCACTATAGTACAGTGTAATATGAAAGCATCATGAGATAGAAAATACCAACATAACTTTTAGCGAAGATATTACATATGCCTAGGGGAAAATAAGAATAATTTTTAAAAAAAGTAGAATCTGAATTGGGCTTTAAAGAAGCATTCCACTTGATAGACTAGTAAGAGTATGGATGAGAAAAAATTACTAACAATGGAGTACCTGAAAAATAGGCTCCTTGTATATGAGTTAAAATTGAAAGGTATTTTAAGGTTATAAAAATGCCAGCCTTGAGTGCCTAGCTAATGAATTAGGACTTTATCCTACAGATAATAAGGAGCCACTGAATGTCTGAGACAACTTGTAAACTCGGGAGTTAGAAATGTCATTAGGGGTCACATGTAAGGACAGCAAAGAGAATCAGTATGTGAGGAAATATAAACAATTTAAATAATTAAATATGAAGAGATGAGAGAACATGTAGCCCTAGAGAGAAATAAAGCCTCCAGTTTCCTGTTCAGTACTTTTGGGATCTGACTATCCCTTGGGTTAAGTGAGATGTCCTGGTAGCTTCCCAATAAATGCCCCAATTTTTGCTTAAGCTAAATGGGTTTCTATTCCCTGCAGCCCTGACAAAATGATCAAATTGTGGTGGTTAATCAGAAGGATAAATTAGAGAAGAAATAGGGTAGAAACAGGTGAAACAGTCAAGCTAGGAAAGGAGTAAGCAAAAGAAAGGAGTTGCAAACAGAAGCAGATATAACGAAAGAAAAGTAACCAATATTGTGCAGTGTCCACAAAGCTTAATTTAAACACTAAGATTTTCAGGAAGATGAAGCATTATAAAATGTCTGTAAAGACTAGAAGGAGCAGGTGGTCACTTATGCCTTTATGAGAATAATTTCAACACAAAAAACTGAAATCGGATGTGAATAAGAAATGGTAGAAAATAAAGGGAACTAAGACAGAAATTTATTTAAAGAAGTGTGCAGATGAAAAGAAAGAAGTTTGAGGGGAAACCAGAAATAAAGAAAGAGTATTGGGAAACAGATGTGGCTGAAGTGATTGGGCTCCCGTCTACCATACAAGAGGTCCAGGGTTCGATTCCCGGGGCCTTCTGGTGAAAGGGAAGCTGGCCTGCGCAACAAGCTGGCCCGTGCAGGACAGCTGGCACAGCAAGATGACGCAACAAAAAGAGACACAGAGGAGAGACAATAAGAGATGCAGCAGACGAGGGAGCTGAGGAGGCGCAAGAGATTGAGCACCTCTCTCCCACTTCAGAAGGTCCCAGGATTGGTTCCTGGTGCTGCCTAAAGAGAAGAAAAGCAGACACAGAAGAACACACAGAGAGCAGAGAGTGAGCGCAAAACAATGGGGCGGGGGGAGAAATAAGTAAATAAAATCTTTAAAAAAAAAAAAAGAAAGAGTAAAATAGAAAGGGGTGAGCTTATCTTTAGGCAAAGGAGAAAAGCCTGGGGAGAATGAAAGTTTCATTCTACAAAAGAGCAAACATGGTATTCCAAAGCAAGTGTAAGTCAGGCAAGTATAGTCTTAGTAGGGTGAAACAATTATTTCTTAAAATTAAGGAAAAAGGGAAAAAGGGGGTGTCTAAATCTTGAAATTTTAAAGAGAAGAAAAGTGGAGGAAACTCACACTGTGGAATACCATGTATCACCCAGTAAGGCAGTTACTACTGAGTGATTTGCTGAGAACAAAGGAGCAGAAGGTAGGTTGGAAGATGTAGGGAAAATATAAAAGGTTTGAACCATCAACTGTGGGAAATGTGATAAGGAGCCAACAAGAGGTAAGTCAAGAATCACCTTTATGACCCAAGGATTCAGAAGATAAAACAAAACACACAAACTGCTATAATAATGGTAAACTGAACTACTAGAGCTCTGGCTAAGGATAATTTTATAGTTCATTTATAACCTAGTATAATGTAACCTTAACTTCGAACCTGCCAAAATTAATGAAGTAAGGCTCTTCACAAGTGTTTCTGTCCTAAAAGCAGAAAAATATTCCAACTATTTAAAATTTATATTATAAAAAGTTTTATATACACTTCAATTATAATATTTTAAATATTAAAAAATGATAACTCAGACCTTAACTTCATATCCAAAAATCAACTTCAGAGGGATTAAGGATTTAAATGTAAAAGATAAAACTTCAAAACTCTTAGTAGAAAATATAAGTGACTATCTTTTAGAGCCAGGGCAGGGAACAATTTCTTAAGGTCCAAAACATTTAAGATTCTAGATTTGTAAATACCAGGAAATTTGTGCAAGATAGTAATTTATTTTGTTTCATTTGCAATATTAAATCTGATCGACTCCACAGCACTTTATTAAATGAGTTATCAAATACCTGAATATCTGACTCAAATCTGGTACTTTGAATAGAATGGCCTTCAAATGTAATAATAATATTAATAAGGACAAATAATAATTCTAAGTAGTTTGCATAGAAGAAATATGGAGTGGGAACAATGAGCACTTGATGAACTATTAATATATATAATTTTCACTATTTCTTTGCTTCTAAAATCACTCTTTTGAGCCAAACTAACATTTGATTGCCTAGTATGTGCTGTTAAGTGATACAATGTTTTATACAGCTTTCTAAGTGTATTAAGTTTGTCAAATGATTGCCAATGCAAAGAACCAGAAATCTGTTGGCTTTTATAAACAGATTTATTTAGGGCAAAGGCTTACAGTTCCAAGGCCATGAAAAGTCCAAACTGAGGCACCAGAGATGCTTTCTCACCAAAATCAGCTACTGTTGATATTGGCATGTTGCCATATGGTGCCACATGGCCTGTCTCTGCCCAGGTTTCAGTCTTTCCCATCAGCTCATCCCTTCCTCTTAAGCTCCGTGTGCCCAGCCTCTTGAGGCTTCATGCTTAAGTAATCCTGTAGTACTATTCTTCTGGCACAGGGCTTGTTTCTTTCCAGGCCACCTAATATCAGTCTTGGCTGTTCTGTGCTCTTTCCAATTTCAGCTGTAAGCTATTAGACAAATGGTTCATCTCTCCCCAGGGCCTCAGCTGTTTGAGCTGTGTCACATGGCAGGATCAAAAAATGACAAGAGCGCTCTCTAACTGAATTTGAGTGTTCGTTTATATCAGACCCAACAAGAAGGCAGGGACTCAACATGAGTTACACCTTACTGACTAGTCCAATAAAAAGCCCTACGGCAATCTTATCAAGTAATCTAATCAAAGGCACCTCAACTGAATTTAATGCAATCAGAAGGTATCACACCCAGAGGAATAGATTAGTTTACAAACATAATCTTTCTCTTTTTGGGATTCATAAAACAATCTCAAACTGCCACACTAAGAGTTGTTCATTTGGATAATTTATAAATCCACTGGATATAAACTGTATAACTTTATACATTCTATACCAAATCTAGAATATTGAATGCAGGCCTGTTGATCATAATGATGTAAATCTTTTCGACTATTTGCCAAAAAAGGAAAAATGTTTAAATCATCCCCCCCACATACCACCCCCCAAAAAAAGAAAGTGAAAAGACAAGTTACACATACCACCCTCCAACAGAAAGTGAAAAGACAAGTTACAAACCAAGAGAAGACATTCACAATATACACAAAGGATTAACATGGGAGAATATAAAGAACTCTTATAAATCAATAAAAAGAACACAGAAAAATAGGCAAGAGGCATTTTACTGACGAGGAAACATAAAAGGCCAGTAAATATACAAAAATAAATGTTCTACATCAGTGATAATCAGGGAAATGCAAATTAAGACTGCAATGAGGCACCACTTACACATTTTTGATCTGTAAAATTTTAAAATACATTAAGTGTTAGAGAGAATGGATAACTAAAGGATCCAGTTCTCTCTCGTACATTGCTGATGTGAGTGTAAATTGGTGCAACCACACTGGAAAATTATTGTAACCACTTTGGAAGTTCAGCATCAGCTCCTAAAGTTAGCATTCACCTACCCTTTGATTCAGCAACTCTACCTCTAGTTATATAATTAAGAGAAATTCCTGCAAATGTACAAAAGGAAACACACAGAATGTTCATAATAGTATTGTTCACAATTGCAAAAATCTGAAAACAACTAAATGCCCAACAAGGACAGAGTGGATGAATATCCAAATAGCCAACAGGGGGAAGACGAGTTGATGAATGTCACACAATGAAAGTCTGGTTGACTAGGAAGCACTGGCGGTATGGGATGGCGGAAAACTAAGGTCCTAACTTTTTTTAGGGGGAGAGTACATGGGTATTTATTATAATAGGTAGGTAGATAGGTAGGTAGGTAGGTGGGCAGGTAAGTAGAAAGAGAGAGAGGATCAACAGAATTCATACATGGACCAATATGAGTGTCATCAACTAACGATAATGATTAATTCAAAGTAGTACACCTGTAGTTAAATAAAAGAAAAAAATCCAAAAATTGCATGAAATTTGTTCAATGAAAATTCTTAAGTAAGCAGAACAATCACCACCTAGAGAATCCCTAGGATGACAATTTTACAGAAAAGAAAACAATATGAATAATGTATAAAATATAACATGTTCAGCACATGTTTTGGATGTATGTCTTCTGTAATTTAAAATAAATTCTAAATTCTGTCATAACAACTTTGATAAATTAAGGGGTTTGAGAGCCAGGGAAGGGAAGCTTAAACCAATTACAAAAGATAATCACTGCCAAATTTCTAAAATAAATAAATCCTAATAACAGTATGTATTATTTCTTATTTATCAGCTCAACTTTATAATGTAACAAACCAACACTTAGTTTCCAATCTAAGGTGTTTAGTCATCCTCAAGTACATTCCTCCCAGGCTTTCCTGTTCTTCATTTGTTACAGACAATATTTATGAGTATAATGTTAAATTTAATTTTTGTGGGACTATAAAAAAAAAATCAAATGTGATAATAGGGCTAGTTCCAAATAATATTTCATTAGATAAAACCAAGAGAAATTAGGTATGTATCAAGATAAATGTTCTGTATTTCAGCATTTATAAGATATGAGAAGTTATATCATTTTCATTAGTATATTTTTCCCATTCAAAATTTAAATGTCTCTTTAAAGCTTTTAACTGGTTTTCAACTTTCTAACTTGCTGCCAAATTTGAATTCCGTTGTAAATCAAAGTTAATCATATCAAATGTCAAATGGTTTTGTTATACTCTAGTTAAAGTAAAAGTGGTTTTTGAAATAATGGAATAGATATTTGACAATTGTTCAACACAGTACATTTTACTAGGAAATGCAGAATAAACTGTTCTAATCAAATATCATTTATACTTATGGAAGTGACATTATTTTGGTTATTCATCTCTCCAAACCACTACTCCACTCCTTCCACTTATTTAAAAATAGACATGGGGAGAATGGATGTAGTACAAGTGGTTGAGTGCCTGCTTCCCATGTATGAGGTCCCAGGTTGGATCCCTGGTACCTTCTAAAATCAAAACAAACAAATGAATAAACCAACTCTCATAGAATAGGTTGGCTTAACAATAGGAATTTATTGGCTCATAGTTTCAGAGGCTAGAAGGTTTGCTTCTTCCCCTGGTTGGTATTTTTGATTGGTTGGCAATCTTTGGGGTTCCTTGGCTTTTCCATTACATGGTAATGCACATGGTGGCATCTTCTCTTTTCCTTCTTGGGTTCTATTGACTTCCAGCTTCTGGCTGTTCTCCATGGCTGTTGCTTTTTGTATCCTATTTCCTTTGTTTATAAGGACATCAACCACACTGAATTAAGGCCCACCCTCATGCAGTTTGGGCACACCTTAACAACTTCAAAGGTCCTATTTGCAAATAGAGGACCAGGGCTTGGGGCCTAATCATGCCTTTGTGGGGGACATGATTCAATCCCCAAAAATCTGCTCTCTGGACCCTAAAAAGATATGCTCTTTCCACAGGCAAAATACATTCATTCCATCACAACATCCCCAAAAGCCTTAAGTCATTTCCGTAATAATGCTAAATACAAAGTCTCATCAAAAGCAGTTATGTCCCGCTTGAGGCAAAATTACTGTCTGTGGACCTATAAAACCTAAAAAAAATAAGTTATCTGATTCCAATATACAATGGTGGGACAGGAATAGGATAGACATTCTCAATCCAGAAGGGAGAAGTTGGAAAGAAAACAGGGTCACAGGCCCCAAACAAGTCCAACACCCAGCAGGGCAAACACCATTAGATTTCAAGGTCTGAGAGTCATCTTTGGATGGATGTTTTGACTCCAGACCTAATGGAGCAGGACAGTGGCCACTGCTGTCCTCAAACACTGGGGTGAAGGACCACCCTTTCTGAGCACTGGAATGGCAGCCTGGCTCTCCACAAGTGCTGGGGCACAAGCCCCAATGCCTCCGACCACTGAGTTGGTGGCCCTCTCCCCAAATAAAGGGGCACAAGGCCCACCCCCTCCAGGCACCAGGGCAGATGGCCTGGCCTCTCCAAGTGCAGGGGTGGACCAGCCTTTTCCACACATATGGGTAGGCCTACATTCTTGACCCGAGATCTCTTCAGTCTAGACCTCAGCTTTTTAAGTTCTGCCATTGAAATCATTCTTCCTTCATCCCTTTTCTGTCCCTTTCCAGCACTGTTTCTGTTCATACAAATTTCACAAAAACCCTGTTGACTCTGCATGCAGTTCCAGGGGGTCTAACCATCAGACAACAGAATGTTCCAAAGATCCTTCCCAGATAATTGCATTTCTAATCCTGACTTCCACTGAAATGGCTGACTGGATCCATGTCTAGCCACAACCTCTTTAACAAAAGGTTTTTCAGTTAAACCATGATGCAGAGACCTGTCCTTTGGTGACTCACTTCCCAGAAACTCTGTAAGGCCCCTTACAGAGCCATTTCTGGCCCTAGTTGCAGAGCATGTTATCGAGATAGCTTCATAATTTTCCAACAATCAATTTCTGGTTTCTCTGTGCTTACGAGTTCAGTTCTAAACTTCTCTCTTTCCTCTCACTACAAAGGGAAACTGTCTACACTTAGTTTAGAAATCTCCTTAGCTAAATATCCAGGTTCATCACTCTCAGATTCTGCCTCCCATCTGACATCAGAACTGAAAATGCCAAGTTCTCTGCCACTTTATAACAAAGATTGCCTTTCCTCCAGTTTCCAATAACATATTCATCACTTTCTTTTAAGGAAGTACCTTTAGGACCCATATTACTATCAACAGTCTCTTCAAAGCAAGCTAGGATTTTTTTCTACCAAGTGCCTCACAATTCTTCCAGCCTTTAACCATTACCCAATTCCAAAGCTCCTTCCACATTTTTAGGTATTTCCAAAAATTGTACCCAGTTTTGTACTTGCTAAAACAATTATCACATATTGCACTGGCTTAACAACAGGAATTTATTGGGTCACAATTTCAGAGGTAGAAGGCTTGCTTCCTCCCAGGGTCAGTATCTTCTGGCTGGCCAACAATATTTGGGGTTCCTTGGCTTTTCTGTCACATGGGAAAGAACATGGCAGCATCTTCTCCTTTCTCTCCCAAGTTCTACTGATTCCCAGCTTGACTTCCAGCTTCTGGCTAATCCCCATGGCTTCTTTCTGTGTCCAATTTCCTTTGCTTATAAGGACTTCAGCCATGTTGGATTAAGGCCCACCCTCATTCAGTTTGAGCACACCTTCATTAATATCTTCAAAAGTTCTATTTACAAATAGGTTCACACCGACAAGACAGGGGTTAGGACCTGAATGTGCCTTTTGTGGGGGACAAGATTCAATTCCCAAACTTACCACTGCAAAATTTGAAGAGCAGAAAGAGGAGTACCCAAGGAATCAGAGGCTAAGCCCTGGAGTGAATAAATAACGTCTCAGAGGTGCTCCTACCTCTCCCTATTTCAATACTAATTATATGTGGATGGTAGATGTTATAGGAGACTTGAACTATATCTCTACTATACTAACGAAAGATGATAGGAAAAAGTGACTCATTTTAGAGCTATCATTTTACAACACAAGTTTTAGCACAGAGACTTTTATCTAGGTAGTCAATAACTATTTGGCAAATAATTTAATGCTATGCCTCTATTCAGTAAAGTAAATACATATGCCCCACAAATAATAAACATTTTAATACTCTATGAGAGTAGCAATCATGAAATAGAAGCTGAAAAATTACTTTGTGTCAATTTGTTTAAAGAGTTGTTGTTATGTCTCATTATTGCCTATTCTAAATCCATACCGTACTCTATACTTTTCTTAACTGTACCTCAAAACATTGTCTCAAAGTCAAAATAAAATTAGAGCAACTTATATGGAATCAGTGGCAAAGAAATGTGAAAAAAGAGCTATTTCTATCTTATAACTCTCTGAATATCATTTTTCTTCAAAACCCTAATAAGTAGTATTTAAAAAATGGAGGGAAATGAGGAAATGAACTCAAAACACCAAGAGTTCTGTGAGTTGAAAAAGTTTGTCAGTTGTCTCTGAGTAAATGGAATTATAAGCAACTTGTGTTTTCTGCTTTTCTGCATTTTCCCAATTTCCTACAATAAATACATTTATAATTCGAAAAACCTGTAAAATCAGTCTTACCTGTTCTACCTTCTCATGCCACATACCCTTTATATCACCCCAAAAATCTTAATTCTTCCAACTCTAGTCCTTTCACTGAGATCTACTTAGATGCCACTGCTTAATATCCCATCAAATGGGTAAAATACCAGTGTGCTGAACAGTTGATGTAACATAGATGTAGAAACCCTTTTGTGTACTACCAGGGAATATTTTTAGGAAAAGGAATGAAAAATGTAAATTAAAGAAAACTATATAATTTCTTACGTCAATGATCATAACTTCTATGAAAATGTAAACAGACATTGTTCGCCTTAGGTAAAGGCTTCTAGATGGAGCCTCCTTATCAATCTAATGGGCACCTACTAAACGCCAAACACATTGGTAGGTTGGACATGAACTTAAAATTTTAAATCAAAGGTTATCCTATGGACAGCTTATAGAGAAATGCTAAATCTCCTGCAAGATTCTTGACAAACATTTGCTATATGTCATCCAAAACAGTAACTGTTAAATGAAGAAAGTCTGGAAAGAGTTATTTATACTGTTTTCTTTGAAGAATATTACATCTTATTCTTAGTAATAAAACACTCTTAAATTTTAGACTACCAAATGGAATATGAAAATCACTGTTCCCTGTTAGAGAGGGATCTAACAAGAAATGTAAAGTTTATATTAAAGTTAATTCTAGTTTAATTATATCTTTAGCCAATTTTTTAAAGTTCACATAATTATAATATTGGAAGGCAAAACATTTAAGGATCCACACAACTGTGGCAGCTTAAAGAATGGTATAGTGGAAAACATACAGACCTGGATTCAAATTCAGATTTAGAGTTTAACCATGGGCAATTTACTTATCAGAGTCTAACCATGGGCAATTTACTTATCATTATTGAACTTAGTTTCCTGATCTGCAAAATGTAAATACTCACCTTACTGGATTGTTGTGAAAATCAATTAAGGTGTACAGAATAACTAATAGTGTCTGATA
>JAQZBX010038039.1:0-23556 GCA_029593785.1 Cabassous unicinctus | reverse complement strand
ACTCTACTCCAACTCTCTGTCTCCTGTTTTTTTTTTTTTCCCTTCACCCTGCAGCACTCCCTTTAGTATTTCTTGAAGGGCAGGTTTCTTATTGGCATACTCTCTTAATTTCTGTTTATCTGTGAATATTTTGAAATTTCCATCATTTTTGAATGCCAACTTTGATTGATAGAGAATTCTTGGCTGGAAGTTTTTTTCTTTTAGCACCTTGACTATGTCATACCACTGCCTTCTCACCTCCATGGTTTCAGATGAAAGATCAGCACTTAATCTTATTGAGCTTCCCTTGTATGAGATGGTTCTCTCTTTCTCTTGCTGCTTTCATTATTTTCTCTTTGTCTTGAGCATTGAACAATTTGGCAAGTATGTGTCTTGGAGTAGGCCTGTTGGGATTTATACTGCTTGGGGTGCACTGTGCTTCCTGGACATGTACATCCATCTCCCTCAATAGGGTTGGGAAGTTTTCAGCTATTATTTCTTCCAACACTCCTTCTGTCCCCTTTCCCTTCTCTTCTCCTTCTGGAATGCCTCTAATGTGTATGTTTGTGTGTTTTGTGTTGTCGTTCATATCCCTAAGTTCCTGCTGGGTTTTTTCTATTTTTTTTATCTATCTGTTCTACTATCTGTTTGATTTCAGATGTACTGTCTTCCACATTGCTAATTCTTTTCTCTGCCTGTTCAAATCTGCTGTTATGTACTTCCAGTGTATTTTTGATTTCTTGGATTGCACATTTCATCACCATCATATCTGTTATCTTCTAATGTATGTTTACAATTTCTTCAGTATGCTATCCCAGTGTTTTCTCAATATCCTTAATCTCTTCCTTCACTTCATTAAATTCGTTCATGATATTTGTTTGGACAGCTCTGATTAGTCGTTCCATGTTCTGCATCTCCTCATGGTTTTTAGTTTGTTCTTTAGACTGGGCCATGTTTTCCTGTTTCTTTAGTATGGTTTATAATTTTTTTGTTGGTGTTTAGGCATCTCTTTATCTTGATGGGTTTATTCAGTTGATTAGTTTCTCTTTCTACTCTGGGGTTTTGTTTAGTTGCTGTTTTTGTGTGTGTGGTAAGTTTTCTTTTTGACACAAACAAGAAACAAGACAGCAGCACCTAATTAAAAAGAAAAGAAAAAAATTGGGGGGGGAGAAAGGGGGGAAAAAGGAGCAAAAAAAACAAACACTCAAGCAAGCAATCAAACAAAAATTTAGGAAAAACAGCCTTTCCTCTTAGGCCCCTGAGAAGCTTCTCAAGCTGCCAGTGTTCATCAATCAAATACACTGCAGCCTGCCCTCTGCAGGTTTTGAATCAGGTTTTAACAAGTAAACTAAGTTAAATTTTTAAAAATGAACCTTTTTTTTAAGAAAAATAAGAGACGCAAGAGAAGCTAATACAAAAATAATGTTTATGTGTTCCCTGTCCTAAAGTATCAGCTGGGTGGTGATAACCCAGTGGATCACTACTACTCTAAGGAGAGCTGGGAATCGAACCAGCGACATCATAGATTTAAAGCAGAGACTCCTCCACTGAGCTAAACTTTCTCGTTGGGTCACTTACCTAGAAAGCTAGAGAGCTATCCAGTCACTTTCCCTTGGGCAGGTTTGACTCTGCAGTTGTGTAGATTCCTGCTGATTAGGAGCCCGTCTGTCCCTGCCCCCTTTCTATTCTTATTGCTTTTTCTCCCGGCACAGCAGGACAGGATAGCCTGTGTGATCAGATCCCCCCTCACCTCTCCTGGTCAGGTTGAGTTCCATTCTGAAATTCAAATGGGACCCTGGTATCCGAACTCACTGCAGAGAAGTGATTCTCAACCCTCTTCCAGACCTCCCCCTGCTCCCAGGGGACCCTAATAGGTTCTTAGAAGGTTATTAAGCACTTCCTACTGCTCACCTCCCTTAGGGGAGTTGGAATTTTGATAGTTTTCAGCACAGTAGTCAATTGTCTGACTCCACCTTCTCCCAGTCCAAATTCATCTCTCCCAGGTCGGCTAGGTAAACCAGTCTGCCTTAGCAGATTTGCCTCTCCCCTCTTCGCGGAGCCACCTCTTGCCAGCTGGTACGCTCCCTAAAGTTCAAAGGGGGTCCAGGTAATCAAACTCACAGAAAGGAAACCCCTCTCCATCCTTCTCCAGAACCCTCTTGCTCCTAGAGAATGCTCTCTTGCTCGGTGGCTGGTGGGAGTCAGGGGGCTCTCAGCAGCTTTTTGCTTTGAGGATGAAGCTTAGCAGCCTCTGTTTCCAGCCACTGGGGTGAGAAACTCATGGTTTTCCCTTGAGCTTTTTATCTCTTTGTCCAGTTCCCTCCAGATTGATGCCCTGAAGCTTCCTGCTTGTGGGTTCCCAAAACAGCTCACTCAGGCAGGATCTTGCCCCTTTCTCAGCCATTTTTTGCTAGAGAGCTGGTGAGTGCCCACTTAAATCCTCTTATTGCATTATGGTTTTTGTATCTCTACTAGATAAAAGAAAACCTTGTGATGTTTTTTAGGAACATCAAGAGATTTTTTCAAAAATTCTTTTATGGTTGGAAAAACAAACTCATAACTTTTAAAGACATTGCCTTCCTTTAAATCTATAGGGTTATACTTTTTATATTATGTTGCAATGTATTTTTATAGAGACTAACATGACATTTTCCAACTTTGAGTTATCATTTATACACAATGAAACTCACCCATTTTAAGTGATGAATTCTCATATATATGTCTCTTGAATATAGACAATCAAATACAGAACATTTGTAGTATCCCAAAATGTCTTCTCTTGCTCTTTTGCAGGCAATCCCCTTCTCAAAAACTTGGCCCCAGGAAACCATTGACCTGATTTCTGTGCCTACAGTTTTGCTTTTTTTGTAACTTCACACAAATGGAATAATAATAGAGTCTTTCAAGTTTGACTTCTTACTCTTAGCATACTGATTTTGAGAATTATCCACATTTTTGTGTGTATTGATATTGTGGTTTTTTTTTTTAATTATTGAGTAGTATTCTTTAGTATGAATATTCTACAATTCTTTTATCCTTTCACAAGTTGATAAATATTTGGGTTGTTTCTAATTTTTGGTCATTCTGAATAATGCTGCTATAAGCATTCGCACAAAGGCATTGTGTGGATACATCTTCATTTCTCTTGGGTGGTATCTTAGCTTTCCTGGGGGTGCTGTAACAATGTACCAGAGACTAGTTGACTTAAACAAGAGAAAAATATTGTCTCAGGTTCTGGAGGCTACAAGTGCAAAATGAAGGTGTCAGCAAGGCCCTCTGCCCCTCCCCATCTTGTGGCGGCATGACTCCTTCCACACCTCTGTCCCCTGGCCATCTGTCTGTCTGTCTTACTGTCTGTGCTATAAGGATGCCAATCATATTGGCATAAGGACCCACCCTAATTAAGTTTGGCGTCATCTTAACTGATAACATCTTCAAAGATTCTAGTTACAAATATGTTCACATTTACATGACTGGAGGTTCAGACTTGAGCATGCTTTTTTGGGGGACACAATTCAATCCATAATGGGTAGATATTTAGGCATGGGGTTGCTGGGTCAGAGGGTAAGTGTATATTTAACTTTATAGGATCCTCACTGCCTACCATTTTCCAAAGTGATGGGGCCATTTTGCATTACCACCAACAAAATACGAGTGCTCTAATTGCACCCCATCCTCACCAACAGCTTGGATAGTCAGTCTTTTTAGTATTAGTAATTCTATTCGGTTATGCTGGTATCTCACTGTTTTAATTTGCATTTCCCTGATGTTCTGTGAAGTTGGCTTTTTCATGTGTTTGTTGGCAATTCAGATACCCTCTCTTGTAAAGTTTCTGTTCAATATGTCCCCCATTTTCATCTTTTGATCTACTGAGTAGAAGAGTTCATTATATATTCTGGGTATAAAACCAGAAAACGTTTTGCAGCCATTTTCTCCTCATGTGTGCCTTGCCTGTCCATTTTCTTAACTATGTTTTCAAGGATGAAAGATTTTGATTTTGATGGAGTCAATTTTATCCTTTTTTACGTCTCATGCTATTCTTAGGAATTCTTTACCTAACCCAAAGTCACAAAGGTTTTTTCCTATGATGTCTTGTAGACATTTTAGAATTTTAGCTCTTATATTTAAATCTATGATCTATTTCAAGGTTTTTTTAGTATGTGCTGTGAGATAAGGGCCTTTTAAGATATCCAGCTGTTCTAGGACAATTTGTTGAAAAGAATTCTCTTTTCCCCATTCAGTTACCTTGACACCAATGTTACAAATCAATTGACTATATAAGTGTGGACTTACTTCTGGCCTCTACTCTATTCCATTGAGCAATATTTCTACCTTAACCCCAATGCCACACTGCCAAGATTAGTGTACCTTTCTATTAAGTTTTAATATCTGGTAGTATAAGTCCTCCAACCTATTTCTTGTTCTTCAAAATTGTTTAGGCTATTTTGGGTCCTTTTGTTTTCCATTCAAATGTTAAAATAAGCCTATCAATTTCTTGAAAAAGACTGCTAAGATTTTGATGAAAAGTGCATTGAAACTATATATCAAAATGGAGTAGATTGCCTTTGTAATTATATTGACTCTTCCAATTAATAAAAATGGCATGTCTTTTCCTTTATGTAGACTTTGTTTAATGTACTTTGCAATATTTTGGAGTTTCAGTGTGCAGGCATTAAAAATATTTTAAGTTTATTTCTAAGTATATTATTTTGGTGCTATTGTCAATTGAGGGTTTTTAAATCTTTCGTTTTGCATTGTTCATTGCTATTATAATGAAATAAAAATGATATTTTTTATCCTTAACTTTTATAAATTCACTTAGTCATCCTAGTAGACATTTATAGATACCTTAGGATTATCTGTATATATGAGAATGTAATCTGCAAAAGGCAATTTCACGTTTTTCCTTTCCAATCTTATCCATTTTCCTTCTTTTTATTGCCTTATTGCACTGGCTAGGACCTCCAATTTAATGCTGAATAGGAGTAGTGAGAACAGACATCGTTTACTTGATCTTAGGTAAAAAGCCTTGAGACCTTCACCACTGAATGTGGTGATAGCTGTTGTTTTTTTCATAGATGTCTTTAATCATGTTGAAGAGGTCCCCTTATATTGCTGGTTTACTGATCCTTTTATCTAAATGGATTTTGAATTTTATCAAGTGCTTTATCTGCGTCTCTTGAGAAAATCATGAAATTGTCCTGCTTGGTCTCTCAACAGGTGAAATACATTGATGGTTGTTTTAATGTTAGACCAATATTACATTCCAAGATTATACACCACTTGTTAATGATAGATTATCATTTTTACATATTGCCATATTTGATTTGTTAAAATACTTAAGGGTTTTGCATTTATATTCATAAAAGTATTGGTGTATATTTATTTTTCTAATGTTTTTGTCTGGTTTTGGTAACAGGGGAATACTTGCCTCAAGAAATGAGTTGAGAAGTGTTCCATCCTCTACATATTGAAAGAATATTTTGGGGATTAGTATTATTTTCTTCAAAACTGTTGGAGAGAATTAACCAGTGAAGTCACCTGAGCATGGTGTTTGCTTTATGGGGAGGTTTGAATTACTAATTCAGCTTCTTTAGTTGATATAAGGATATTCAGTTTTCTATTTCTTATTTCTCATTTTTGGTAATATGCCTTTTAAAGAATTTGCCCATTTCCTTAAGTTTGTAAAATTTATTCACATAAAGCTATTCAGAACATTCCCTTTAAATGTTTGTAGGATCTGTATTGATGTCCCCTCTTTTATAACTGCTATTGCTAATTTGGCTCTTCTCTTTTTTCTCCCCTTGATCAGTGCAGCCAAAGATGTATCAATTTTATTGATATTTTCAAAGAATTGGCTTTTGGGTTAATTAAATTTCTTTATTTTTTGTTTGGTCAGAATTCAGATAATTGAGTTTTATATCTCCATTTCTCACATAAGAATTTTAGCCTATAAATATCCTTCTAGGCATTATTTTAGCTGCATCCATGAAATTTGATATATTGTATTTTCAATCTTATTCAGGTAAATCTATTTTCTAATTTTCCTATGATTTCCTCTTTGGTCCATATATTATTTAGAAGTGTGCTTTTAGAAAAATCAAAATAGTGGGGTGGGCAGGGGGAGGGTATCCCAATTATCTTATTGTTAATTATTTCTCATTTAAATCCATTGTGGTTAGGGGACCTGTTCTGTTTTATTTTAATCACCTGAAATGTGTTGAGTCTTGCTTTATGGCTATGTATATGGTATATCCTGAAAAGAATGTACACTCTGCCATTTGGGGATGTAATATTCTATAATTATCAATTAAGTTGAGATCATTATAGTGCCATGTAGATCTTTCATGTTTTTCCTGATTTTTTGTAGTAGTTCTCTGGCCAAAAGAGGGGTTGTAAATTCTCCAACTATAATTGTAGAATTTTTGCCTCACATATTTACCATTCTTTTATTAGTTGCATACATGCTTATGATTTTTATTCCTCCATAAAGATTTGACCCATTGTCATTAAGAATTTTCTCTTTATCTCTGATGATATTTTAGTCTTGGAATCTATTTTATCTTATATAAATGATTGCCAATCTTCTGATGATTACTGTTTGCATGGCATATCTTTTTCTTTTCATTTACTTTCAACTACCTGAGATTAGTATGCAAACTGAATCATTTGTAGACAAAATATTGTTGAGTCTTGTTTTTTATCTTTTGTGATCATCTCTGCCTTGTAATGGGAGTGTTTAGTACATTAAAGTTTAATATTATTTATATGATTGGATGTGGATCTTCCATTTTATTTATTGTTTTCTACTTGTCTCCTCTGTTTTTGTTTCCCTTCCCTCATTTCCTGGCCTTTTCTTTGGATTATTTAAATAATTTTTTTAGAATTCCATTGTGATTTTTATTAGCTTTTCAGATACACTCTTTTGCTTTATTTTCAGTGTTCTTGTGATATAGTACAATTTACAACCTCAACTTTTCATAGTCTATTTTCCATTAACATATTACCACTTCAGTCAAATATAGAAAACTTGTAACTGTAGACCTCCCTCACCTATATGCTAGGCTGCCATATGTATTACACATGTGGTGGTCTGAGACTTTGTGTACCCCCAAATAAGCATGTTCTTAAAGCTGGTCCATTCCTATAAGGTGAACCTATTGTTGGTGGGACGTTTTGTTCAGGTTACTTCAGTTAAGGGCCTTTAGATTAGGTTACTTCAATTAAGGCTTGGCTCAGGGTGTGTCTTAATCCTTTTACTGAAGTCCTTTATAAACAGGATGAATATGAAGAGAGAGGCAGAGAAAGAAACCAGAAGCAAGAAGCTGAAGCAACAAAACCCGGAGAGAAGGGAGAGCCCAGCAGATGCTGCAATGTGCCTTGCCCTGTGAGAGTCCAGGATCACTGGTAGCTGGTCTTTGGGGAGAAAACATTGTCTGATGATGCCTTGATTTGGACATTGTTCTCAGCCTCAGAACTGTAAGCTTGCAAACTAAGAAATCTGCATTATAAAAGCCAGCCCATTTCTGGTATATTGCTTTTAGCAGTTCTAGTTCTATATACATACATATATATATATACATATATATATGTATGTATAACACATATATACATACATTTTAAACCCCAGTGTTTACTATGTCATAATTTTATATTAAACAGTTACATGCATAATTTAAAAACTAAGAGGAAGAAAATCACCCAGATAGTTATCATTTATAATTCTCTTCTTTCCTTTCTAAGGATCCAAATTTCTACCTTGTATCATTTTCCTTCACACTAAAGAATTTCCTTTATTATTTCTTGTAGTGTGGGTATATTAGCAACAAATTCTTTTGAGTTTCCTTTTATCTGAAAAATGTCTTTATTTTGCCTTTAATATTGAAGGATATATTCCCTAGATATAGAATTTAGGGTTGATAGTTGTTATTCATTCAGCATTATAAAGATGTTACACTCTCTTCTGACTTCCGCAGTCTCTAATGTGAAGTCAGCTACTAATCCTATAATTGGCCCCTTATATACAATGTATTTTTTCCTCTTCCTGCTTTCAGATTTGCTCTTTAGCTCTGTCTTTCAACAGTTTCACTATGGTATACCTTGTGGTGAAATATTTTTTGTTTTTGTTCTGCTTGGTGCTTGCTGAGAATTGGATATCTGTAAATGTCTTTCTTTCATCAAATTTGGGAATTTTCAGGCACAAAAAGTTATTTTATCATTTTTCTCTGTCCCAACCTTTCTCTCTCTCTCTCCTCTCTTTAATCCTTCTTGGAATCAAACTACACATATCTGATATTATCTACTATATCTCTGAGTATATCTGTTCACTTTTTAATTTTTTTTTTCCTCTCACCATCTCCACTTGGCTGTCATGTCCTTCTGTGAATTTTTTGTTTCTGATAAAGTATTTTCAGTTCTAGAATTTCCATTTGGTTCTTTTTAATCGTTTTTATTTCTTTGTCTGTATTACTAACTTGTCATTCATTGTGAACATATTTTATTTTACTTTATTAACTATAAATATAAAAGCCACTCTTCAATTCTTCAATCTTGTACACTAGTTCCAACATCTGGATTGTCTCAGAATTGGTCTTAATTAAACTTCATTTCTTTTGATTAGGGGTTGGCAAATTTTCTATGTAAAGGGCACTACAGTATAAATATTTTAGCCTTTGTGGGACATGTATGGTCACTGTCACAGATTCCTCATTGTTGTTGTGATTGCTTTTAATAACCCTTTTTAAAAAGCTTAATAAAACATTCTAAATCACAGGCCATACAAAAACTGTGTGTAAGGTGAATTTGGCCAAAAGTGTAGTTAGCCAAGTCCCTTCTTGAGAATGTGTTTCTTTCTCCTGATTCTTGAATGGTGGTTAATTTTGTATTATGTCCTGGACTTCATGAATGTCAAATTGTGTAGAATCTGGATGCTATTATTTTTCTCCAGAGTGCTGTTTCTTTACAGTTATCTTGGGTGGACTTAACTGAAAACTATATTTCTTGTGTAGTAGCTCTAGTCTCAGTTCAGATCTTTTGTCTTTATCTGAGCCATGTTGAGTCTGTTAGGCAGAAATTTGAGATCTCCTTTCTGGATCTTTCTGCCAGATTCCTCCACACTCTTCAGTAGTTCCAGTTTCCCTGGCTTGAATTTTTTCATTCCCCAGGCCATAAATACTGCAGTTTTTCCCCCTCACCACCCTACCACCCACTGCTGCTGCTGCCTCACTAACTGTACCTGGCCCCAGGCTAAAAGCCATGAAAAAGGAACTCGTTTCCCATAATGTCTTCTTCTGGATGTGCACCATCTATCAGTTGGTCTACTGATGTTCACTCTCTAGTGCCTTCAGGTAGCTGCTTTTTAAATTATGTGCAACTTTTATAGTTCTTTTCAGCAAGGAATTCAGTCCAGTAGGATCTTAAGCTGTCACTACTTTCAGCTGATCTCCACCTGTTCTCCCCATGATGACTGTTTTCCCCATTAATCTTTGACATTTACTAGAACAGCTAGCATAATGTTCTCCTACCTTCTTACCATCCATTTAAGTTCTTGAAGTATCTTCCTCTTGTGTCTAATTAAAGAATAGCTTGATGTGTGTCTTCCTTGGATTAAATTCACTGCCTACCAGCCATTGATCTAAGGTTACAGCTTCTCCTGTGCCAAATAGGCTTACTGTGCAAACTAATGCATCAGTTGTCATTTAGGCGTGAAAGCACTGAAGCTTCCTGCAACATTTTCTGCTTTTGTTCCAGTTTATAATTCTTTTCCTCATTTTTTAAGAATCTAGGATGCAACTTGTTTCAAAACTCTACATTTGCTTCTATAGTGTCCTAAAAATTTTGGTCTCTAAATGGATGCAGATAAAGAGGAGGTGATAGTTTAAAAAGTAGTTCCCAGGCAACTCAAGGATAACATCCCTTTTTCTGTTAAATCAAATGCCTGCACCCCAAAAGTAGAGGTGACTCAAATGATCTTTATACATTATTTGAAGTCATTTGTCCTATTTATTTTCAGAAGATGAAGTATGTAACATGTAACCCCACAAAAATGGGCTTCTTAATTCACCCCTACCACTGTCTAATAAGTAAACATTCCATCCACATATTAATGGATTTCATGTCTTCTGTTTAGTTTACGGAGCAGTGAGTTTCATTGGATTTTTGTGAATTGTCATGAGGATTCAGTGGACAATTAGAAGACACGTCAGGCTCATCTAGTCCATCACCACTGTAGCAGTTTGATATTGTTTATGAATTCCAAAAATAGATATTGGATTATGTTTATAAACTGGTCTGCTCCTCTGGGCATATCAGATTGGATTGGATTCAGAGATTTCACTTTTACTTGATTAAATGATTAAGGCTTTGATTGGGCCATGTCAGTAGGACGTTTAGGCCCCACCCCCTTGGTGGGTGAGGACTCACAGAGAAAACTAAACAGCAGAGTAGTTAGTTGGAGTTTTGATCCTCGAGCCTGGGGAAGTAAACACACAAAGAAGCAGATATGCGAGGAAGGAAAGAAGGCTCCAGTAGACAAGGCAGAGGGACAAGGAAGAGGGACAACCATTTGCCTGATAGTCTACAGCTGGCCTTGTGGAGAGAGCAGGTAAGCTGAGCCTGGGGAGAAACGGGCTCCAGAAGAGAAATGAGAATCCTCCCAGCCTACAGCTGTTATTGAAAGAAGCTGGGGCCATGGAGCCTTAAGAGGAAGAGGAAGCCTGAACCCTTACAGAAGTCGGCAGCCATCTTGCTCCAATACTTGGCAACAGACTTTGGTGAGGGAAGTAACTTATGTTTATGGCCTGGTAACTGTAAGCTTCTACCCCAAATAAATACCATTTATAAATGCCAACAGATTTCTGGTATTTTACACCAGCACCTCTTTGACTGACTAATACAACCACCTTAACCCAGGGTTGTCTGGCCTGATTTATTATTTAAATCCTCTTCTAGACTTAGACAAACTTGGCTTCTAGTTCAACTCTTCCATTGACTCCTGGTGTGACGTTGGATGAAACCTTTCTAGACAAGGACAACTCAAAGTGCCCATCTCCAATGAGAGGAGAACTGCTGCTGTAATGTAAATCAACAAATTGCTTCATTCATCAAGAAAGACATGCTACAAAAAATGTGTCAGCTGAACTAAGCTGTGATTAGTGATAGATTATATTTACATTCTTTTCTGCCTATGGTTTTCTGCAAACCTAAGGCTGACAAGGACAACATGATTAGGCTTTAGCTTAGATTAATAAAACCTGGGACTCCATAATTCCTCAGTAACACATTCTCCGTAGCTCTAATTGTAGGTTGATAATGAGAAGGAATCATTCTTCAGATTTGAATAGAATTTTTCTTCATTCAGCAACTATTTCAGCACCTTGTATGGGCCAAGTATAGATCCATATCTGTCTACTTTGAGTGGGGAAGAGAGGGCACAGATAGTAAACAATAGACTCAATAAATAGGCACATTGTTAATATTTCATGGGTGATAATTGATCTGGGTAAGTTTAAAAAGAGCAAGATAGGGGCATGAGAATGAGGCCAGTGGTGAATGACAGGTGGTTATTTTAAACAGGGTTGCCAGTGGCTCCCTCATCAGGATGACGCTGGAACAAAACCTTTAAGAAGATGAAGAAGCCAGGCATGTGGATACAACGCATTCCAAACACAGCAAACACCCAGCAAAAGGAACGGAAGGAGGAAGTACGCCTAGAATGTTTGAGAAATCATGAACAGGCCAGCTCGGTAGAACTGAGAGGGACTTTAAAGTGACATAAGAGGGACCCAGATCATATAGGACCTTGTAAAGACCTTGTCATTTACTACAGATGAGATGGGAGACTTTGGGGGGTTTTGAGCAAAGGATTTTTGTGAGCTGACTTACATTTTGGAAGGCTTTCTGTGGCCACTATGCTGAAATAGCCTGAAGCACAGCAAGGGTCAAATTAGAAGGCTTTTGCTGTAGTCCAGGCAAGAGATGATGGTGACCTAAGGTGGCAGACGTGGGGTGGTGAGAACTCACTGGATTAGGGATATATATATATTTTAAAGGTAGAGTCTGTGGGATTTCCCGATGTTTTAGATATGAGGTATGAGAGAAAAAGAAAAGTCAAAATGGCAGCATGGAATTTACACTGAGAAAGAAGAAGAATGGGCTGCTTAGCTAAGGAAGGAAGCAGATGAAGGATTTGAAGGCTGAGATGGGGAAATTAGAAATTCAGTTTTAAATATTTAGGTGGAACATCGGGTAAGCAGTTCGATATATAGGTCTAGAGTTCAAGACAATAGTCTGGATTTGAGATGGAAATTTGAGAGTCATTATTATGTAGAAGATTTTTAAACCATGAGAATAAGAAGTATCACTTCATGAAGTTTCCTAGAAATCTTTTAAAACAGACATTCTTTTATTCCCCTCTTCCCTACACCAAACTGTTTCAAGCACATCCTCCAGGCTGCTAGCCTGCTGATTCTCTGGGCACCCAGCCTGGGTGCACCTGCCGATGCCGACTGGTTGGCAGAAACACATCTCCAGCCATGAGGACGCCATGGAGATGCGAGGCTTGGCTCTGATACCTGAAGCAATTATACACACTCCAGCCCTGCATCTCCTCCAGGATCAAGGCAGGTGGGCTGCCAGGCTCCCACCTTGATGGTGCAAATACAGAGTTGTGACTCCCTAATGAGGACGCTGTGCTCCAATAAAAGTCTTGCTTGTCAGAAACTTTATAGCCAAAAATAAATAAAATGCTGAAAGCTGAGAGCCCCCATTCAAGCATATTGGATAGAGGAGTTACATGCCCCACAGGTAAGCAAATACTAGTTATTAAAGATTAACTGTTTTCCCCAAATAATAAATCAGGTATCTGGATGCCTGGATAAACAAGAGAGGAGGGCAGAGGTGATTTAAGACAAGAAAAGATTGGAGAGGTTTTATGGTCAGAGAAGAAGAAAAATAATGCTGGCACCACCTCCATGAGCTTGCTGGAGTCAGAGAAATCAAGTATATTTTGTGAAAAGGGAGGAAGCCAAGAGCAGGTAGAACTGGGTTTGGGAGCACTAATCCAGCCCCCTGGATAGCCCCAGACTGGGCAGCCCAAAGTCCAGTATCCAGTGCTCAAAGAGGCGTATAAAGCTTGGGCTTACTTCAGCCTATCTATTGCTTCTAGATGAAAATGGCATTCGGTAAGGAGCCTCTGAATCAGAAGCAACTCAAAAAAAAAAAACAAAAACCATGAAAACTCAAAAAAAACAAAAAAATACCACTGAGAACAAGTTTTAGGAGTTACCTACTACCAGAATGTGAGAACAGTGTTTACTAAATACAAATCTGAGAGGACTAGAGGCAAACATGTACTCTGTGGCCCACCTGGGCGATGCTTCCTTGAGACAGGTAAGATGGTCAGTCTTCCCTCCACCACAGGCTGCCCGTGACTTAGAATGCAGGGTCAATATACCTAGAAAACCAGGTAGCCTTTTTTTCACTTTTTAAAATTGTAGTAAAAGACATATATCATGGAAATTATTATAACCATTTTTAATGTCATAATCAGTGACATTAAGTATATTGACAGTATTGCATAACTTATGCCACTGTCAATTTCTGGAATGTTTTCATCACCCCAAACTGTAACCCATACCCATGTATGGGTTACTGTAACCCAAGCAATAATTCTCTTCAAGGTTCGTCCATGTTGTAGCACGTACAATAATTTCATTTCTCTTTATGGTCGAATAAGCTTCCACTGTACAGATATGCCATGTTTTGTTTAGTCCTTCATCTCTTGATGGACATTTGGGTTGTTTCGACCTTTTGACTATTGTGAATAATGCTGTGATGGACATTGGTGTACAAACATCTGCCCAAACCCCTGCTTTCAATTCTTTGGAATATACAGCTATGAGTGAGTCATATGGTAATTCAAAGTTTAACTTTCAGAGAAACTGCCAAACCATTTCCCAGAGCACTGCACCATTTTATACTCCCTCCAAAAATGTACCAAAGTTCCTGTTTCTCTGCATCCTTGTCAACACTTGTTGTTTTCTGTTTTTTGTTTTGTTTTGTTTTAATAATGGCCATCTTAGTGCATGTGAAGTAGTATCTCCTTGTAGTTTTCATTTGCATTTCTCTAATAGCTAATGATGTTGAGCATCTTTTCATTTACTTAATGGCCATTTGAATATCTTCTTTGGAGAAATGTCTTTTCAAGTCCTTTGCCCATTTTTTAGCTAGGCTGTTTGCCTTTTTATTGTTGAGTTGTAGGAGTTCTTCATATATATTCTGGATATTTAACCCTTCACAGATCTATGGTTTCCAAGTGTCGCTTTTTGATTGAAAGCATTCTGCTTTTCGAAGTAGCCTGAATACTAGTCTTTCTCTTGCCCTCTCCTCTGTCTCCCCCACCCATCAAAAATAAAGAAAATGAACCTAAGAGCATGCAGCTCAGGCATAGAGAACCATGAGACGATGTAAGAAAATCACGTCAGACTGTCTCCTCTGGTGTCCCCATCCAATTCCTCTTTCTTCCTCCACTGTTTTGTTTTAACCTTTAAACAATCCTGCCACCCTCTAGTCAATTAACTGCTTATATTTCTCATCCCAGGCTTTGTGCACCTGAAGGACAGAAATGTTGATGTTTTAGGGTTTCCTCAGTCCTACCCCAGTGCCTTGCATGTAATATTTAGGTAAAACCTTTGAAATTTCTGCTATTCAACCATTTTGGCCTACCAAAAAAAAAGTAGCTATTTCAGGCAATTCGACCTAATATGAGTCAGTAAATATATATTTAATAAATGACTCAAAGAATTAGAAAGAAATAGATTATCCACAGAGAAATCAAAATCAGGGTCACCTCTGTGATACTAAATATCAAAAGGTAGGCTGACGATATCTATAGAATTTTGAGTGAAAGTATTGAAAGCCTAGCATTTATACCCAGATTGTGGATGCCACAGAAATACTGGCTCAGATGTTTAAGATCTCAGAAGTCATACCACATATACTACCTTCATGAAAAAGTAAGCTAATAATTTTGAAGACATATTCCAAATAGCCATGATAGGTAGCCAAAATTAAGAATTCCAGAAAAGGAATATTAATGTTATGCATAATTCCTGGCAGTATCTTCCCAAGGAATATAAAAAGTCACAATAGCAATTAATTGGAGAAGTCTTAACAAGAACGATTACTTTGGAAAACCACACTCAAGTTCAAACTGACCTCATTAATGACCTACAAGAAGGTGGAAGACAGGGTTGACTTCCACAAGGGATGAAGCTGAAGAGTAAACAATTATTGGTCTAAGGCTATCTGTCCAACACTGGGGCAGGTTGCATTCTGGGTCAGCCAACACAACTGCAGGTATTGAACCCAGATATTAGGAGTGGAATAGCTCTCTACCTTCCTCGCCACTGGCTCTAGCAAAGGAGGGGTCCAGGAAGGTTGGGGGAAGAGAGGTTCCAAGACACAGTAAAGGGGTACCCCAAAAGTCAGGCAGAGACCAGGAATGCAGGCTGAATGGTACTCAGAACCAGAGTGGCTTCAATAACAAGTCCAGGCACTGAGTTGGGGTCAAGGGCCAGCTTCCAGTCCCTGGGAATGGACAGTCCTTCCTAGACTGAGGCAGATCAGAGCAAGAGACTCCTGGCTAAGGACACACCTGATTATAGGACCAGGGGCAACTGGCCAGCCTAGACTGGCAGCAGGGGTGCTCCGAGAATGCCTTGTTTCACTTGGGTGTCAGTCCTGCCCCATCAGAGGAGGGGAGTG
The DNA here is from genome assembly GCA_029593785.1 of Cabassous unicinctus. Classification (NCBI taxonomy): domain Eukaryota; kingdom Metazoa; phylum Chordata; class Mammalia; order Cingulata; family Chlamyphoridae; genus Cabassous; species Cabassous unicinctus. Next base: position 7,812 of record JAQZBX010038039.1, on the reverse strand, counting down.
TGGGCAAGCCTGCAAGGAGGATCAAATGTGAGGAGCTCACAGAGGGCAACGTCAAGTTGGACCTTGTGTGGCTTTCTGTAACTGAAGCATCAATTACAAACTCCCAAACCTGACACACAAGGCTTCCAAGATCAGGCCCTGCCTGTCGTTCACAAGCACCACGTGTTTGTCTCACCAAACTAGGCCCGTCCCCGAATAGTCCATGCCCCAAGCAGGGTCAGTGGCTCCCTCCATGGGCCCAGCTGTGCTCTGCTGAGCCATGCACCACCCTGCTTTAAAAGGATTCAGTGTCATCTGTGTCACCCCCCACCACCACTTGTCCATCACTAAACCAGCTCAAATTAAGAGTATACAAAATACGTATTAAATGACACATGGAAGCACATGTCTAATTGTTGAGCACAAAGCAGTTGTGACTACAAGGTGAGGCTGCTGAATGTATTAGCACAAGGGAAAAAGGGAGCTTGGGGACTGGGACTTGAACTTTAACCTGCCTGATTCTTTGATCCCAGCCTATGAACCTAGAACAGAAATTCTCGTCTTCAGCCCTCCTCGAGGTAGGAGGGTGACAGGTGTTATCGAGGAAGGCTTATAATTGATCACAAGAATCCAAGGCTCAAAATGTGTTACTTTTGGGTGTTATTTTTTTAACTCTAGGAAATAGCACCTATGAAAAATATTTTCTGATTTTATCACCTCTGTGAATAAATAAACAAATTTGAGGCCATTTGTTTTAGCGGAAGATGCACCAGCTTGATTTAACAGATTTGGTTTCTAAATCTAGGTCTCCCACTTAACAGGGACATAGAGTGACAGGCTATAAAGTTGGTACATTGCCCTTTAGCCTACAGGCTTGTGAGAGCCATGGGCATAATAAGTGGAATGTGCCTAATTCTGAGCCAGATTGCTGCTATACAGGCAACGATGTCTATTCCTTCCTCCTGCATCAGGGAACATCCTGCGCCCTCCTTTGTCAGAAGAAGATTCAGAAATGCATGTGTGGAATGGCAAGATAATTCTTAACTTCCACATAAATGTCATGTAATGACATAAATGCCTATCAGAAAGTTCCTTGAAATTGGTATTTCCTATTCAGCTAAATGATCTAGAGAATCACTGGGGAAGTGAATTCTTGAATCCTTTGGCTCTTGCCAAGAACAGAAGATACCAGTGTTCCTTCACATCTAAAGATGCTGTGAAGAAGAAAGATCTAAAACCAAAGACCTAACTGCACACCTGGAAGAATTAGAAAAAGAACAACAAAGTAATCCCAAAGGAAGTAGGGAAAAAAGAAATAAAGATTAGAGCAGAGCTAAATGAAATTGAAAATGAGAAAGCACTAGGAAAAATAAACAAAACCAAAAGCTGGTTCTTCGAGAAGATCAATAAAATTGACAAACCCTTAACTAGACTAACAAAGAAAAAAAGAGAAAAGATGCAAATACACAAAATAAGAAATGAGGAAGGTGATATCCCCACTGACCACATAGAAATAAAGAGTATCATAAGAGGATACTTTGAAAAATTATATGCCAACAAGAACGATAAATTAGAGCAAATTCCTAGAAACACACAAGCAGCCTCCACTGGCAAAAGAAGAAATTGATGAACTCAACAGACCAATCACAAGTAATGAGATTGAATTTGTCATCAAAAACTTCTCAACCAAGAAGAGGCCAGGACCAGATGGCTTCACAGGTGAATTCTACCAAACATTCCAGAAAGAACTAACACCAATCCTGCTTAAACTCTTCCAAAAAATAGAAGTAGAAGGAACATTGCCTAACTCATTCTATGATGCCAACATCACCCTAATACCAAAGCCAAACAAAGATGCCAGAAGAAAGGAAAACTATAGACCAATCTCTCTAATGAACCTACATGCTAAAATCCTTAACAAAAATACTTGCTAACCATATTCAACAACACATCAAATGAATTATACACCATGACAAAGTGGGTTTCATCCCTGGTATGCAAGGATAGTTCAACATAATAAAATCAATCAATGTAAAAGAAAAAAACCACATGATCATCTCTATAGATGGAGAAAAAGCATTCAACAAAATACAAGTAGTGTAAAAACACTACAAAAGATAGAATAGAAGGAAACTTCCTCAACATGTTGAAGGGTATAAATGAAAAACCCATTGTAACATCGTATTCAATGGCAAAACCCTAAAAGCTTTCCCTCTAAGATCAGGAACAAGATAAGGATGACTGCTTTCACCGCTTCTATTTAACATTGTGTTGGAAGTGCTTACTCGAGCACCTAGGAAAGAAAAAGATATAAAAGCCATCCAAATTGGAAAGGAAGAACTCAAAATTTTACTATTTGCAGATGACATGATCCTATCCATAGAAATCCCTGAGAAATCTACAGCAAAGCTTCTAGAGTTATAAATGAGTTCAGTAAAGGGGCAGGCTATAAGATCAATGTGCAAAAATCAGTAGCATTTCTGTTAACCAATAATGAGCAATCTGAAGAGGAAATCAAGAAAAAAAAAAACCCATTTACAATAGCAACTAAAAGAGTCAAATCCTTAGGAATAAATTTAATTAAAGAGGTAAATGACTTATATGCAGAAAACTACACAACACTGTTAAAGGAAATCAAAGAAGACTTAAATAAATGGAAGAATATTCCCTGTTCATGGACAGGAAGACTAAACATCATCAAGATGTCTATCCTACCCAAACTGATCTACAGATTTAATGCAACTCCAATAAAAATCACCATAGCATTTTTTACTGAATTGAAAAAACTAACTATGAAATTTATTTGGAAGGGCAAGAGGCCCCGAATAGACAAAGACATATTGAAAAAGAAAAATGAAATTGGGAAAATCATACTACCTGACTTTAAAACATACTACAAAGATACAGTGGTCAAAACTGCATGGTATTGGCACAAGGATAGACATACTGAACAATGGAGCCGAATTGAGAATTCTGATATAGATCTTTGCCTTTACAGTCAACTGATATTTGACAAGGCAACCAAACTCATTCAACTAGAAGGGAATGGCTTCTTCAATAAATGGTGCTTGGAGAACTGGATATCCATATCCAAAAGAATGAGAGAGGAACACCATCTCATACCTTATACAAAAATTATCTCAAGATAGATCAAAGATCTAAATATAAGAGCCAAGACCATAAAGACCTTGAAAGATAATGTAGGGAAACATCTGCAAGATCTTGTATTATGAAATGGTTTCATGAACTTTACACCCTAACACAAGCAACAAAAGAAAAATAGATAAACGGGACCTCCTCAAAATTAAAAACTTTTGCACCTCAAAGGAATTTGTAAAGAAGGTGAAAAGGCAACCTACTCAAAGGGAGAAAATATTTGGTAACCATATATCTGATAATGGCCTAATATCCAGCATATATAAAGAAATCCTACACTTTGAAAATAAAAAGACAAACAACCCATTTAAAAAATGGGCAAGTGATTTGAATAGACACTTCTCCAAAAAGAAATACAAATGGCTAAAAAGCACATGAAAAGATGCTCAACATCACTAGCTATTAGGGAAATGCAAATCAAAACCACACTGAGAAATCATCTTACACCCATTAGACTGGCAGCTATTAAAAAAACAGAGGACTACAAATGTTGGAGAGGATGTGGAGGAATGGGAACACTCATCCACTGCTGGTGGGAATATAGAATGGTGTAGCCATTGTGGAGGACAGTTTGGTGGTTTCTCAGGAAGCTAACTATAGAACTGCCATATGGTCCAGCAATAATTCTGCTGGGTCTATACCCAGAAGAATTGAAAGCAGGGACACGAACAGATATATGCACACCAATGACACATGGGAGAAGCTCACCTAGGCATATATAGAAGGCATATAAATGTGTTCAAATGTTCATGGGGCATTGTCATGGCGGGTGGAGATTCACACAATAACTGAAGGAATATCAAATTCCCATCCTGGGGAGCTCTGCTGCATTCTCTAATGGATTGGCAAGAATCCCCTGAGTGCAGGAGCAATGAGTAGTGAAGGAGGATGGTCCATTGACGGGCCCTTGATATTGATGACTGTGTGTATGAACTTTATCATTGAAATTGAAACTTAGCCTAGTATTATAGGGTGCCTAAGAGTTGCCTCCTGGGAGCCTCCTTGTTGCCCAAATGTGGCCTCTCTCTAAGCCAAACTCAGCATATAAATACATTACCTTCCCCCGAGTGTGGGACATGACTCCCAGGGATGAGCCTTCCTGGCACCAAGGGATTACTACCAAGCACCAATTAGCAATGCAACTGGAAAAAGACCTTGACCAAAAGGGGGAGAAGGTAAAGACAAATGACTTTATATGGCTAAAAGACTTCAAAGTGAGTTGGGAGGTCATTCCAGAGGTTATGCTTATGTACATCTCAGCAGGACCTCTTTGACTGTCAAAGTAGATACTACCCCAAATAGTGGGCTATTCAGGGCTCTGGAGATATCCAGACACTATAGTCAGGGCAGGTAGCTCAGGAGTTTGGTGCTTTGCCAATGGGCCCTACTTTGGAATTTATGCTCCCCAGAGTGACATAGTTGGACTCAATTATGTTTTCCCTACACATGGCTTTTCTGTCCTTCTATTTGAATCTATAATTAGTACTAGAGTTGATAAGTGTACATCCAAGAGACTGAAATCTTTGGGCTGTCCATATGCCAGCTGGGCCCTGAATCTCAACAGAGTTGCAACACCTACTCTCCAGTTCATTGGACTCATCCAGGACAACTAACAAGGAGGTAATGAATGGACAACCACCATACCAAGGAACCGAGAGAATCTACAAGCAAGAGTGTCCCATCCATCAGCCCTATGGGATCACAGTGCCCTCTCAATTAGAGGTGGATTGGACATCACCATCCCAGAATCCTCAGGATTGGGGAATGAACTATGGACTAAAGTTGACTTACTGGTATTCTACTACAGACTTATTGTGATTGTAGCAATGGAAGAAATTATATCATTGATATGGAGACAGTGTCACTGGAGGTTCTGAGGGCAGGGAGAGGGAAAAACAGGTGCAATACAGGGGCATTTTGGGGACTTGGGAATTGTCCTGAATGACATTGCAATGACAGATACAGGCCATTATAAATCTTGCCATAACCTACAGAATTGGGTGGGAGAGAGTGTAAATTACAATGTAAACTATAATCCACACTTAGTGACAATGCTCCAAAATGTGTTCATCAGTTGCAATGAATGTACCTCACTAATGAAGGATGTTGTTAATGTGGGAAAGTGGGGGAGGTGTGGGGAATGGGGCAAATGGGAATCCCCTATATTTTTTATGGGACATTTGTATAATCTAAGTATCTTTAAAAAAATAAATAAAGGCGCTGTGAGATTCTTTGGGGCCTGTGGAGGCCTTTAGACTTGGCATCCATGAGGGAGAAAAATAATGACTGGATCCCCTCCCATCAGGACCTAAGTTGCCTACGTATTGGAGGTGACCAGCACAGCACCCTCAAAGGCAGATCTGCTCTCTCGTTATCCTTCACTGGGAGCTTGGGAGGTTCAGAGAGAAACCCCAATAGGATAGGAACTGGACACATTTAACTGCAATGCAGGGAACTCTGGAAGCAAAGGAAGCTGGCACTGCAGGGGTCGGAGAGGGACTGGGCCCCCAGGGAGTCCTGTCCACCTGCAAATTTGCACTGTCCGAAGGGTGTGTAGATCCAGGTTTTCTCCCAGCAGATCTTGCTCTCAGGGGAGCTCTACCCGATGGCCAAAGCAAGGCTACAGGAGGTTCCCAGACGAGGGATGGCTGGAGAACCAGTGGAGGTCAGACAGCCATGTGCCTTCCACAGTCTGGTTCTGCCACGCTGACCCCAAGCTGATCTTGTCATTCCTTCTGGCTGTACAGCCTGTGATTGCTCTGCTGCTTTCTTCCTCGCTGTGTTCCTTTTTTGAACACAGGCTGCTTGTCTCCAGGGACGTGGTCTTCAGCTGTCTTAGAGCAACATCCTTCTCAGTATTGACCATTCAGTCCTCAGCCGTTCTTACCCTCCCTGTGAGTGGCTGGTTACCAGATGGCCTCGGCATTCTCAGAAGAGGAGCTCAGGTGGAGCTCTGGGTATTGAAAGGCCCAGCCCTGCGGATGGTGGAGGCAGCAGTGCAGGCTGGGTGGGGGCAGGGCAGAGGTGACTGAGCAGAAGCCCAAAGTTGCCAAAACTGGAGATTAGGGTGGTTTGGGTTCTAAGGGTGCCCTGAGCTCTTCCAAGGCATGCAAAAAGACAGTATATAATGACTTGGCTAATCCTCATTTCACTGGTAGGAGTGGGGTCTCCTTGTCCCCACAAAGACTGATCTAGAGTGGGGTGACCCTGGAGGAGGAGAAGGAGGCCCTAAATGGCTAGAGGCTGTTCTCCAGAGTTATTTCATGCACCTGTGCTCCAGACACACTGGCTATCTTGCCTGCCTCCTGGCCTTTGCACAGACCCCTTCCCTGGCCAGCATCTTATTCCACAGCCCTTCTCCCACATCGGGCCTCCCTAGTAATCCTTCAATTTCCAGATCTTCCATGAGCCTAGATGAGACCAGGTCACCCTGCTGTTCATTCTGAGAGTGCCCTGAGCTTTTCCTCAATAGGCCTCATCACAGGTGATAAATGCCCACTTCTGAAGGCATTTGATTAATTGTCCAAACCCTCAACATTCTAAGATCCATGGGGAAGCGACACTGCAGGATCTTCCACTGTTTTATTCCCGACACTGGAAGCATAGTAGATGTACAATATATATTTCTCAAGCTAATGCAGTAATGAAGTCATTTGTTGAGCACTTCCCTAGAGGCAAAGTGCTCCGTATCACAAATGCATGACCTCGTGGCATCTACACAAGGACCTAATGAAGTTGGTCATCCCGCTGTGCCCACTTTACAGGTGAGGGAACTGAAGCTCAGACCTTGGAGATGGTGGAGCCATGACTTTACCCCAGGCCTGGCAGAGGCACCTCGACTCTGAAACGATGACCCACACTGACTTTTTACAAAGGACAGGAATGCAGGTATGGAGCTTGGCATCCTGCCTGCCTCACTTACTGCACAACTTTAGCATGTCAACCCCACACTCCCTAGGCCTCGGTTCCCCACTTGTCATATGAAGGCAGCTGGACTAGATGATCACTGAGCGTTCAGAGCCTACTAGGTCTCCCCCAAGGAGATGTAGAGCTCTTCCTGGGCCAACAGGGAAGTTCTGAACTGTCTGGCCCTTTGATCCCCATCTCCTGATGGGAACTGCTTGGGACACCAGTGAAGGTGTGGCAGGAAACTGGGCATCCCACCCTAAATCTGAGCCTTCTTCAAATCTGCCCATGTCGCAGCATGTTCTTTCAAGGCCCTTGACTTCAGGACCAGGGTCTCGGCCTGTGCTCTGCCCCCTCTCTCTGCCATGCCCGCATCTACCCACATTTCAGCTCACACCCTAGTAATCTCCAAATATAAGGCTCCACCCCCTAGAGACATACTTCTATCTTTTCAAATGCCCATTAGGTATCCACATGTAGGTTGTTCCCTTATTTCAACGTCACCATGTTTCAGATTATATTCTTCATCTTTCCTTATAAATCGACCTCCCCTCAAAGCCCCCATCTCTTTTAGGGGCCCAGCAATGCCCTCGGGCATCCAAGCTAGAAAACTTTTCTCGAGGAAGTCATCACAGATGCCTCTCTTTGCTTCATCCCCCGTGTCCAGTCCATCCCACGCCTTCCAGGTGCTTGCCCCCAGGATTTCTCTGAGTGATCCCCTTCTGTCCTTAGCCATCAGCCATCCCCTTAGAGCAGCCAAGATCCTAGCAC
>JAQZBX010038038.1:0-23560 GCA_029593785.1 Cabassous unicinctus | reverse complement strand
GAACCCGGGGCCTCTCATATGGTAAACGGGTGCGCTATCCATTGCGCCACAGCCGCTTCCTGCCGTGAGGTTGCTGCATCAGCCCACCGCACCGCTCAGGCCGGCGTGCCCTCACAAGGAGGCCTCGGGGCGCGAACCCGGGCCTCCCATATGGTAAACGGGGGCTCTATCCACTGAGCCACACCCGCTTCCCTGTTTGGGTTTTTTGTTATTGTTTCTTTTTGTTTTTCTTTCCTCTTTCTAACCCCCCCCCTTTTTTTAAATTAGGTGCAGCTGGCTTTCTTGTTTGCTGTGTTTCCTCTTCCTTGGTTTCCCCTTTTTGGTATATTCCGATTTTGTCTGTCAATGCTCTTTTCCATCCTTGGCCTTTCTATCTTCCACTTTCTGTTCTTGTTCTTACATTCCACCTCTCTTTGTTTAGTCCTCAATTTTTCTGGTTTTTATTTCTATCTCATCTGTTTTTCTTTTACTAAGTTTTTTCTTTTTGTCTTTTCTCTTTCCCTCTCTCCTCATCATTCTGGCCTTTTAATTCTTTCTATATATTTTTCTCTATTCAGTTTCTCATTTCATTGGTTGTACTCCATTTTTTTTCCCTATTACTCTACACTGCTTACACAAGTTAATTATTCATTTTCCTAGTTCTTATATGGTTTCTCTTCTAACTTTTACTATTGTTATTGCTATTATCCTTTTTCTTTTCTTACCTCTTTCACTGTCTCTGGCCCTAATCTTTTTCTTTCAAGAGAACATAAACAACAGCAATGAAATAGAATAAGAGGAACAAAGTATCAAAAGAGGAAAGTTAACACACACACACACAAAACAGCAACTAAATAAAACCCTAGAGTAGAGAGAGAAGCTAATCAACTGAATAAATCCACCAAGATAAAAAGATGACCAGACAGTAACAAAAGACTACAAACCATATGAAGAAACAGAAAGACAGAGCCGAGTCCAATGAAAAAACTAAAAACTAGGAGGAGATGCATAACATCAAACAACTAATCAAAGCTGTCCAAACAAATATCATGGACCAACTTAACAAATTGAAGGAAGAGATTAAGGATATTAAGATGACACTGGGAGAACATACTGAAGAAATTGTAAACATACATAAAAAGATAATGGATATGATGGTGATGAATGGCATAATCCAAGAAATCAGAAATACACTGAAAGCACATAACAGCAGATTTGATCAGACAGAGGAAAGAATTAGGGATGTGGAAGACAGTATATCTGAAATCAGACAGAAGAACAGATAGATAAAAAGATAGAAAAAATCCAGCAGGGACCTAGGGATTTTAACAACAAGACAAAATGCAGAAACTTATGCATTATAGGCATCCCAGAGGGAGAAAAGAAGGTAAAGGGGACAGAAGGAGTGTTGGAGGAAATAATGGCTGAAAACACCCCAACCCTATTGAAGGAGATGGATGTACATATCCAGGAAGCTCAGCACACTCCAAACAGTATAAATCCTAACAGGCCTACCCCAAGACATATACTTGCCAAACTGGCCAATGTTCAAGACAAAAAATACTGAAAGCAACAAGAGAAGAGAACCATCACATACAAGGGAAGCTCAATAAGATTAAGTGCTGATCTCTCATCTGAAAGCATGGAGGCAAGAAGGCAGTGGTATGACAGTTAAGGTACTAAAAGACAAAAAAATTCCAGCCAAGAATTCTCTATCCAGCAAAGCTGGCATTCAAAAATGAGGGAGAGCTTACTTCCTCTCTCCCTCTCTCTCCTTCTCCCTCTCTCTCTCTCTCTCTCTCTCTTCCTGGTTCCATGTGCTCACTTAGCAGTCTTCTGCAGTGTGTGTGGCCTCCTACAGTGCCAGGCTCCTGCAGTGCATGGCTGCTCACAGCTCCTCCAGCACCCAACCCCACAGCTCACAGCTCCTCTGGCACCCAGCCCTGCAGCTCACAGCTCCTCAGGCACCCAGCCCTGCAATGCACAACATCCAGCATCTCATCTGCCCCAATCCATTTACCCATCCACTCCCCACCCCCACTCTCATGCAGTTTTATAGCAGAGCACAGGCAGGATTGAGACACCTCCCTGTGAGAAACCCAAAGGGCAGGTTCCAGCAAGTTCCACCACGTGGCACCACAGACACTTCTCAGTCCTCTCCCAGTCTGCACCTTGCCCTGGAAGGTGGGCGTGCATTCGCAGCCCTTTATTTCTGTATTTTGTTAGAGTTCTCTGAATGTCTTTCTCCTCAATCCTCATTACTCTAATCTCCTGTTACAGTTAATAATTCTTTATATTAACCTTACCCTGTTCAAATTTCTTTTTAAAATGAGGAAGTGTTCAAAATATTTACAGATAAACAGAAATTAAGAGAGCATGCTAATAAGAAACCTGCCCTCCAAGAAATACTAAAGGGAGTTCTGCAGATTTAAAGGAGAAAACAGGAGAGAGAGAGTTGGAGGAGAGTGTAAGTATAACTAAAAAGACAAAAAGAGAAATGAAAACAGCATACGGCTTACATAAACCCAGAGATAATATTGCTAATGTAAGTAATTCCTTGAGAATAATATCACTGAATGTTAATGGATTAAACTCAGTGAATAATATCACTGAATGTTAATTAAACAGTCAAGAGGCACAGATTGGCAGCAAGGATAAGGAAATATGACCCATCTATATGCTGTCTACAAGAAACCCACCTTAGGCCCAGGGATTGAAGGAGGCTGAAAGTGAATGGCTGGAAAATAATTTTACAAGCAAACAATGACCAAAAAAAGGTGGGCGGAGCTATAATAATATCAGACAAAATACACTTTAAATGCAAAACTATTTAAGAGACAAAGATGGACACTATATATTAGTAGAAGGGGTAATCTTTCAAGAAGAAAGAACAATCATAAACATTTATGCACCTAACCAGGGCACCCAAAACACATGAGGCAAACACTGGAAAAACTAAGTGGAGAAATAGATGCCTCTACAATCATAATGGGGGACTTTATCACCATTAGACAGAACATCTAGACAGAGAATCAATAAATAAAGACTTTGAATAATACATTAGAGTATCTGAACCTAATAGACATATACAGAACAATATATCCAAATACAGCGGGATATACATTCTTCTTGAGTGCACATTGATCTATCTCCAAGATAGACCACATGCTAGGCCACAGAAAACTTCTCAATGAATTCAGAAAGATTGAAATTATACAAAGTAATTTCTCGACCACAATAGAATGAAGCTGAAAATCAGTAAGGGCCAGAGAACCAGATTAGGGACAAAGATATGAAAGTTAAACAACACACTCTTAGACAAATAGTGGGTCAAGGAGGAAATCTCCAAAGAAATCAGTAACTACATTGAAATGAATAAAAATGACAACAAAACATATCAAAACCTATGGGATGTAGCAAAAGCTGTACTGAGAGGGAAATTCATAGCCATAAATGCATATATTAAACAAGAAGAAAGAGCTAAAATCGAAGACTTAACTGCTCACCTGGAGGAAATAGAAAAAGAACAACAAACTAACCTGAAAGGAAGCAGAAACAAGGAAATAACAAAGATTAGAGCAGAACTAAATAAAATAGAAAATCAGAAAGCACTAGAAAAAATAAACAAAACCAAAAGCTGGTTCTTTGAAAAGATCAATAAAATTGACAAACCCTTAGCTAGACTAACAAAGAAAAAAAGAGAGAAGATTCAAGTGCACAAAATAAAAAACGAGGAAGGGGATATCACCACTGATGCCACAGACAAAGAGTATCATAAGAGGATACATTGAAAAATTATATGTGAACAAGAAGGATAATTTAGAGGAAATGAACAAATTCCTAGAAACACAAAAGCAGCCTACATTGATGAAAGAAGAAATTGATGGAATCAACAGACCAATCACAAGTAAAGAGATAGAATCAGTCATCAAAAACCTCCCAACTATGAAGAGCCTAGGACCAGAGGGCTTCACACGTGAATTCTACCAAACATTCTGGAAAGAACTAACACCAATCCTGCTTAATCTCTTCCAAAAAATAGTAGTAGAAGGAATATTGCCTAACTCAATCTATGATGCCAACATTACCCTAATACAAAACCAAACAAAGTTGCCACAAGAAAGGAAAATTACAGACCAATCTCCTTAATGAATCTAGATGCTAAATTCCTCAACAAAATACATGCTAATCATATTCAACAACACACCAAACGAATTATACACCATGACCAAGTGGGTTTCATCCTGGGTATGCAAGGATGGTTCAACATAAGAAAATCAATCAATGTAATACGCCACATAAACGGATCGAATGAGCAAGCCACTTGAAAAGACACTTCTCCGAGGAAGAAACACAAATGGCTAAAATGCACATGAAAAGATGGTCAACATCACTAGCTATTAGGGAAATGCAAATCAAAACTACAATGAGATACCATCTTACACCCATTAGACTGGCAGCTATTAAAAAAAACAGAGGAATACAAGTTTTGGAGAGAATGTGGAGGAAAGGGAACACTTATCCACTGCTTGTGGGAATGTAGAATGGTCCAGCCATTGTGGAGGGCAGTTTGGTGGTTCCTCAAAAAACTAACTATAGAACTGCCATATGAACCAGCAATTCCACTGCTAGGTATATACCCAGAAGAACAGACACAAACAGATATATGCACACCAATGTTCATAGCAGCATTATTCACGATTGCCAAAAGTTGGAATCAACCCAAGTGCCCATCAACAAATGAATGGATAAACAAAGTGGTTCATATATACAATGGAATATTACTCAGCTGTAAGAAGGAATACAGTACTAACACACAGGATAACATGGATGAATCTTGAGGACTTTATGTTGAGGAAAGCAAGCCAGGCATTGAAAGACAAATATTACATAACCTTACTGATATGAATTAAGCAAACCAAGGAGACTCAAAAAGCTAGAGTGGAGGATAGGTTTACAGGAAATAGAAAGGGAGAAGAAGGTTGTGAGCCAATGCCCATACGGGTGAAATCTATGATAAGGTGGAAGTGTGTACTTGGGCAGTGAAGGGATATGACAGGAGTGTAATGATACTATTGGGTTGAGAGGTGCAGATTTGACAAGGGGGTAGAGTGGGGAGTGTGGGTTGGATGGTCCATGGAACTGGAGGGAGGGTTGGGGGAGGGACCAGGTGAAAATTGGGGGTTGGAGGGTATGCAGTTGAATATATAGAGTTGGGAAAGCTCTTATGGCAATATGACAAAGAAAGATTACTGGTTTAGGGTGTTGGATGGGGGAGCATTTGGGAGAGGGTGCACCTGGTGCAGGCTTCTAGGGAGTGTGTGAGTGATCACTTTGTCATAATGTTTTGTATTAGTGGATGGAGACCCACATAATGAGCAGGAAGGAGTTGGGTTTCCATCCTGGGGTGGACCAATATGTTCTCAAACAGAAGGATAGAAGTCTCTCGAGAGCATAGGCAGTTCCTAACAGGGGAGGACAAGCCAGTGTGTCAAGACCTCAGTATTGTTGCAAGTAACTATGAGTCTTGTCATCCAAGGAGTGAAGCCTAGTGGTCGCTCTGGACCCCAAGATGAGGGGGAGGGAGGAATAGAATAGATGGAACAGGGCATATTTAGTGGACAATGGAAGTGTTCTAAATGATCTTGCAATGATGGACACAGGCCATGTTAAATACCATCAAAATTTATAAAAGTGTATGGTCTAAAATGTAAACCATAATGTAAACCATTGACCATGGTTAGTAGTTATGTTTCACTATTTGTATATCAGGTGTAACAAATATACCATATAAAAAGGTATTAATATGGGAAGGGAGAAAAGGGGGAGGATGTTGAGTCTATGGGAGTCACCTGTATTCTGTATGTGACTTTACTGTGACCTAAAACTTCTTTGAAAACAAAATGAAAATAAAGTAAGACACTGGGGAATAAATGGAAGAAAATGTCACTGTACATACAGGACACCAGAAATTACAATGATGAAAGGCAAAATGTCAAAAAAAATTTTTAAATATTCGTCATTACTTTTTAATGTCCCAATTTTTTATTTTATTTTATTTTTATTTTTTAAAATTTTTATTTATTTTATTTCTTATATTTAAACCTATCAATATTATTTCATTTTACTATTAATTGTATTTGACGATTTTATTGGCTTCATTTTCAAAGAAGCTTTGGATCACAGAAGGGTTACAACTGGGGCAGGGGAGGATCATTGGTGTGGTGTGTCAGTGATGGGTGATATGTGGGAGGAAGTTCACATGGGCATACATATAAGCTATATAAATGTGTTCAAATGTTCATGGGGCATTGTCACAGTGGGTGGAGAGTCACACAATAACTGAAAGAATATTGAATTCCCATCCTGGAGAGTTCTGCCACATTCTCTAATGGAGCAGCAACAATCCCCCAAGTACAGGGGCAATGACTAGCGAAGGAGGATGGTCCATTAATGGGCCCTTGATATTGACAACTATGCTTATGAGCTTTTACTCTTGAAATTGAAACTTAGCCTAGTACTGTAGGGTGCCTAAGAGTTACCTCCTGAGAGCCTCCTTCTTGCTCAAATGTGGCCTCTCTCTAAGCCAAACTCAGCATATAAATGGCATTACCTTTCCCCCAGCATGGGACATGACTCCCAGGGATGATCCTCCCTGGCACCAACGGATTACTACCAACCACAAACTAGCAACGCAACTGGAAAAAGACCTTGAATAAAAGGGGGAAAGGTAAAGACAAATGAGTTTATATGGCTAAGAGACTTCAAGGTGAGTCAGGAGGTCATCCCAGAGGACGTGCTTATGCATGTCTCAGTAGGACCTCATAAACTGCCAAAGTAGATATTACCCCAAATAGTGGGGCTCCTGAGGGCTCTGGAGATACCCAGGTCCTATGGTCAGGGCAGATAGCTCTGGAGTTTGGTGCCTTGCCAGTGTGTCCTACTTTGAAGTTTATGTCCCTGAGCGTGACAGCGTTGGACTCAGTTATGGCTTCCTTACACATGGGTCATCTGTCCCTTCTATTTGAACTATAGTTGATGCCAGAGATGTTAGGTGTATTTCTAAGAAACTTAAACCTTTGGGCTGTCTGTGTGCCAGCTGGGCCCTGAGCATCAGCTGAGTTGCAACACCTACCTACTCCCCAGTTCATTGGACTCACCCAGGACAACTAACAAGGAGGTGAGGATGGACAAGCACCTACCAAGGAAATGAGAGAGCCTACAACTGCAAGCAAGAGAGTCACATCCATTGGCTGCATGGTATTGAAGCTCCCTCTCAATTAGAAGTAGAGTGGACATCACCATCCCAGAATCCTCAGGATTAGGGAATGAACTATGGACTAGAGTGGACATACTGGTATTCTACTGTAGACTTATTGTGATTCTAGCAATGGAAGAAGTTGCAACATTGATGTGGAAGCAGTGGCCACTGGAGGCTCTGAGCGCAAGGAGAGTGAAAAGAAGTGATAATTTAAGCTGTCAGAAGGGAGAATGTCCATCTCTACTTCAGCCAACCAGGTTCTAGAAAATTCATTGAAAACTTTCATTGGACTTCCCAACCTGTGGCCTATCCTATGGAATTTGGACTTGCTCATCCCCACAGTTATATGAGCCAATTCTTATTAAAAAACTCTAGAAGTCACCATCTGTACTACTTCCACCCCACCAATTTTCTATCTGGCTACTTCCAATGCATATTTGTTCAAATCCTGGCTTAAATATCAGTTCATTCATTCATACATTCACTCATTCATTTATTCATTCATTCAAACAATACATATATATTTGAACACAAGCTAAGTTCAGGCACTGTGTTAAACTCTGAGTATATGGGCAAAAGAGATATAGCCCTCACTTACCTGGGGTTAATAATCTTATGGGAAAGACAAACAATGAATAATGACATACACTCAAATATAACAGTATTATGACAACTGGTTTGAAGGTAAAACCCAGAGTGTTATGAGAGAGAAAATTAAGGAGCACCTAATTTAGATGAGCCTAAGTTGGGGTGGGGAAGGAGGTTAAGGGTGACTTCTAAAATATGACAGGTTGAAACCTTAAGATTAAGCCAGAAAAATGATAGTGAGAAGACTTTTTCAGGTATAAGAAATGGCACAAAGACCGGGACCTACTTGATAAGATCAATTTCACATTTTATATTCTCATAAAATTCTATTCTCCTTTGTAACATTAATCACAATAGTAATTAAATATTTGTAAAATACTTGCCTCTTCCACTATACTGTAACTTTCATAAGATCCATAAGAGTACCTGCCTTGTTCTCTGCTCGAACCCAAGTACTACTATAGTGAGGGCCTGAACCATGGTGGGTAAAAATCTGGAAATGAAGAGTTGGTTGAAGTAAACTGTATTGAGGAGCTGTGGAGGTCAGCTTAAGAGATGCTGCATTGTATTTTTCACCAACACTAAAGCACTGCTTAAATAAATACAATATGATTAGTCCCAGTCTGCCAATTAAAAAAATTTAGACTAAAGTATCCATGTTAGGGGTGGGGGGGTTGATAGTGGGCATTATGCTGAAGGGAAAAGATCAGAAGGTGGCAATACTTACTCCTTCTAAATTAACATATCTCTTCAGTCAATAAATTTGCCATTTAATTCATGCTGTTATCACCATATAGCTCATTACCTACCTGGTCTATAGTAGGCACTCAAATATTTGTGCAATGAGTCTTAATGAACAAATAACAGTAGGGATTATAACTATGTTCTGTTCTACCAATTCGTTTATTCAGCAATATTTGTTGAGAGCCTACTACGTGCCTGGCATTTTGCTGGGTAATGGGAACATACAGGAAGGTCTCAGAGATCATAGTACTCAAAAGAGAAGGAAAATCAGGATTTACACATGCAGTAAGGTAAGTGCTGAAAAAACTGTAACAGTAATTTCCTATGTGAGTTGGGAATTGGTAGAGAACTGGGATACTTAGCTGAGTCTAGGGAGGGTAACAAAGTTTTTTTCAAGTGGTGATAGTTGATATGCTGAATAGGAACAGTAGGAGTCACCTATGTATGTAACCAAGGGAAAAGCATTCATCTAGCTATTTCGAATTTTAGCAGTTAATAGTGAAGACTAAATAACTTGGCCATTCAGCCTTTTCAGCCGTATAGGATTTGTTTCCCTAAAATGATACGTGCTATTGAATTGTTCAGGCAAAGTTATTTCATACTGAGTTAGACTGCTGAAAAATCTCTGTGAAACAGAAGATGGGAGAACTAACTCACTTGATACATAAATGAAGGGAATGAATTGAGGATAGAAACACATTCCTTAAAAAGAAAGTGATTTTTATTTTTTTATTTTTTGGTTTGGTTTATATTGGTAGTGGTGTGGGCTTTCGTGTAGACCTGAATGGATTTGAGGAGGTGTTTTGTTCACAGAAGAGGACATCCAAAACAGCAATAGGTTGAAATCTACTCATGATGTTAAAATTGTGCCAGAAATGATTCAATGTGGCTGAAACCTGTTTGCTGTGAATTGCTAATTTGTATAATTGTTTACATTCAGAGAATTGCAAAGCAGGAAATTTCAGTCTTGACTGCTTATCATTCACGCGACAGCATTAAGTTAAAATAAAATAATACAGCCACAGAATAAGTAACAAAATGTTCTATAAAGTTTCTTAAAAACAATCTATTAGAGAACTATAAAAATTATTCAGCAACATAGATTGCCATATTATTCCATTTCTATAAAATATTTTTTACAAATTTCAGAGAAAGTGCTTTGTAAAAAGGAACATCTACAAAAGACATATATTCAATTCCTTTCAGATCACAGTACAAGAACATCTCTTCAATATATGGCCTTTCTACCAGCCTCAAAAATCCTTTATTAAATATAATGTTGAATCTCCTTTATAACTCACACAAAAGCTAAGAATTATATTCCAAAGGAATCAATACATATTCTAAGGAGAAGAAAATTCATGGAACTACCCAGGCATGTTAGAGATTATAAAGAATTTTTACTTATGCCTATTGGAAAAAAAAAAAAAGGAAAAGAGAAAAGCACATTCATACAAAAAATCCTCAGACAAGTACTTTGAAATTGCTTTCTATCTGAAATCCAATTCAAATTACTAACTAAAATTAATACTTATCCTTGAGCCAGGAGTTGAACCAAACCAAGTATAGAAGGATGGCTTGGAACAGTAGCTTTAATTTAATCAAAAGTAAACTCAAATCAGTATTTTTCTATTTTGTTGAAACTCTTTTCAAACTAAACCCAAGAAAAAACTTCATAGGTTCAAAAAGCAGCAGTTAATATGGTTGCCACCATCCACATTATATCTGTGGCCTAAGCTATGAAAATAGAGGTGAGATTTCTATAAATTACAGTGCTCATTATGTAAGATGTAGTAAGACATATCAAAAATGTGTGATATGACACCCTAAAAAGTTTTTGACCCCACGTATTTGTATAGAGTGTGATTTTTAATATCTAAGTATTCATATAAGGCACATTATTAACAATATAGCTTGAAGTAACACTGAATAAGGCTTCATATTATGCATAAGTAGTTATAAAAAAGCATATATAAATATATTAAACATTTTAAAGTTGATTAGGCATTATTTCATTCGTTTATTCAACATTGATTGAGCAGCTCCTCCCACACTGTGATGAGTACTAGAAATACAAAAGAATGAAATAGAAATGATCCCTGCCTTCAAGGAAGCTTGATCTAGAAGATATGCAGCATCCATTTTGATGTTAATCAAATGTTTGAAAGGTCTAGTTTATATTGGTCAGACAATAGTAGACTTGTTTCATGAACTATCTCAATATATTTTCCATTCTCGAGCTTCACAAATACAGGCTGACATGAAGGGCATAGAGACTGTTCAGATGATAATTAGAATTAGAAAATAGAACTTTTGGATAACCATAAAAGAACTAGAATAAATCAGTATTTTTAATAATAGTCCCAGTGTAAAGAAAACATCAGAACAAAGATATTTGAGGTATGCAGAGAGGCACAACCATGAAAGAAGAAGAGAAATCTGGTTAGAACCTGAACAGAAACAATATCCTTCACTACATCCAGCTAAAGGCTTTATCTTTTTCAAATGCAGAAGTATAAGTTAATACCAAATCATTGATTTGAATTTACTATAAATTGTCATATAGTAATGTGTAAAGTTCCCACTCTGTAGAATGGGTTCATCCATTCTCAAATGAACCTCTCTATTGTCTTTATAAATCCCAAATTAAAGAAGCACTGAAGATGTTATTATCCACAAATGCCTAGTTCCCATTTTACCATTTTACCATTGTAGTTAAGCTTTCTGTGCCAGAGAAAGCCTTTCTTACAGACTGATGCTCTATTGAGGGGTACTTTCGTGGCCTTATAGTACACACTATTTTTAAATGTTTGGCTTACAACTTTTATATAATTTAGCATCTTATTCACTTATGCTTGTGGTTTCCCTGGAAGATGTCATTTCTGGTAAGTAATCTACTTAACCAACCCAAGTGGCACATGGACCACAGACAAGAGAGATAAGCTGTGATATCCAGAGATACACAGCAATGGCCCTAGAAATGTTCTGTTTTCTCACCTTCTTACTGCAATAGTATCACCACCCAGCTTTGTTCAACTTATATTCATTGCACTCATTTAAAACTTCTACTTTATTCAATTTGATCTGAGTTTCTTGGCTGTCATGATTCATAGTATACTTTATCCCTCTTTTGCTGTGAACCCATAGTGTTAGTGTCACTACCCATTGCCCTGGCATTTTGAATGACAGGTGCCATCACTGTCTACTCCCTGTGCATGAAAAATGGACATTGTAGGAGGAAAATACAAGCTGTCAGTTTGGTTCTTCCTTTATAGTGTAAGTAATTGAAACAAAGTCAGATATTCACCTTGTATAATATTTGAATTGAGCTTTTCCTATTTTTTATTATTTGCATTGGAGAATTTCATTTTTCTGGGGGGAAAAAACTATGCCTTTTATAGTCTTCTCTCTTTTCCATCTTTTTATTTTTCTAAGCTGCAAATTCATAATTTCTTCCTATCTCTTGTCCAGTTCACTAATTCTCTCTTTGGCTGTATCTGTGATGTTGCTAAAACTATCTATTGAGTTTTTCATTTTGGTTATTATACTTTTTATTTCTGGAATTTTTCTTTGGTTCTTTTTCACATCTGATATTTTAGCTTATACAGTTGCAGTTTCCTGCTAGAATTTTCAAATTTGGATTTCTTTTCATTCTTATTTGATATTTTTATAATTTTAATCTTTGTTTGGTATCTAATATGTAAAGTTCTTGCATTTTTCTTCTTTTTTCTACTGAATTTTCTGATTCCCTCACAGGGTTTTAGATTCTTTACATGCCTAAATACTTTTGACAAGTGCAAATTCTTATTTAATACCTTTCTTACAAAACAATTTGGTACCATCTCACAAAGTTCAACATTCTTATAAGCTACAACAGCAATCTCAGTCCTTGGAAATTTTGCACATGTGCACTTGGAAGCAAAATGTACATAAAAATGAAACTAAGAACAAGTCAAATTTTCATCCACAAGAGAAAGGTGGAAAAAATTGCATTATATTCACACATTGGAAAAATATACAACTGTGAAAAATAACGTACTATAGCTACATGTAACAACGCTTATAAATTTAAAAAAAAAACATTGTTGATTAAAAAAAGATTTCATACAATATATACCATTTTGCTAAAGCTCAAAAACAAACAAAACTAAACAATATATTGTTCAGTGAAATTTCCATGTTTGGTGCATTGGTTTGGAGCAATGTACCCCAGAAAAATATGTTCTTCAACTTAATCCATTCCTGTGGGTGTGAACCCATTGTAAGTAGGACCTTTTGATGAGGTTACTTCAGTTAAGGTGTGGCCCATCTCAATCAGGATGGGCCTTAATCCTATTATTGGAGTTCTTTATAAGCAGAATGAAATTCAGAGGGATAGAGAGAAAGCCATGGGAAGCAAGACACCAGCTGAGGGAACCCAGAAAGAAAGGTAGAGGCCAGAAGTAGCCGCCATGTTCATTTCCCTGTGACAGAGAAGCCAAGGACCTATGGTCTGGAGCACCTAGCTCCAGAATGCTAGTCTTCAGGAGGAAAGTGTCACTTTGATGACACCTTAATTTGGACTTCTAGCCTCATAACCATGAGCTAATAAATTCCTGTTGTTTAAGACAACCCATTGCATGGTATTTACTTGAGCAGCCAAGGAAACTAAAACATGTGGTAAAAATACTTAATAAGAGAAATGAATGATAAATGTGAAATTAAGAATAGCAGTCACTTCTGGGGAAGGGAGGATAAGATATGGAAGGAACACACAGCTAGAGGTACAACTTTTGATCATATTCCAATTCTTGAGTTGTATGCCCATATGTTCAGGTTAATATTCAGCATCATAAACTACATCAATTAAAACTACAATCTTTTATTATATATTTCAAATATTATAATATAAAACACTTAAAATCTACTTTCGTCCTTTTAAAATAATACTGAGTTTTAAAAGGGCTGATTAAGTTTACCTTCAGCACCCTTTTTTCCAGTCAAAATCCATCAATGTTGTCTTTCTTCAGATCTTTTAGGTTTTCTGCTACTCACAGAACTAACCTCATTCTCCTATCATTTCTCCTTATCATAAAAGCCATAAAAATGGAAGTTGTATTCAAGTAAGTGTTGAGTGTTTGGGAAGGATTGCTTTCTATGTTTTTTGCTACTTTACTCTTAATATATCCCAGAACCAAGTGAGTTGTTTGAATAGATGAACTCTTGCTGACTCATTTTAAGCACACAGTCATAGCAATAATGCCTAACAATTTATTTCTCATGTGTATAATTTATTTTTTATTGCTTTATTTAGTACCTGGCATTCATTTCCATCTTTCAGGGATCATGTAGCTAATTTGCAGAAATCACCTTGAATTTTGTGCCTGTCTCCAAAGGGACTAACAATTTTATTCAAATAAATTAGCTCTAACTTACACATGACTATCTGATCAATATACAGCATAGATTATATCTAGAGTCTTAGGTTCTAATCCTGATTCTGTCACCAGCAAGCAGCATATTCTTAGTCAAGTTAATTTCACATTCAAAATCTCAGTGTTCTCATCTATAAAATGAAAGGACTGGTGTAGTTCTCCCTTAGATAAGCTACTCAATTGTGTTTCTAAATAATATAAATTACTTAAGTTTTTTATAAAAATGAAATTAAATAATCCCTATAAAGCACAAGGTATAGGTTTTGTCACATAGAAATTATTAACAGAATTGATACTAAACATTTAAGATATTAACTAAATTTCCAATTGCATTCCTGTGATACCACATTTGCATTACTAGCTCTCCCTCCTCATTTAAAGAGCTTCTCAAGAATAACAATTTTCTCATGGAGAGAGCAGATACAGCCTAAATAATTAACTCTACTGAGTTGTCAGATGGTGATTAAATATATAGACTTGAAACAAAGTATTGAGTTTTGAATTCTACAATTTTGACCCAAAATATTAAGAGGCAAAGCATGACATTACACACACACATTCACACATATACAGTAGAGTAGGAATATGTGATAATATAAAAGCTAGTTTTCTTTCCAAAAGAACACATACGGACAATGAGATGTTTAGATAAGGAAAGAATTAGTATAGGAGGATAAGTACATGAAAGAAAGGCTGTGTCTTTATTTTTTGAGGGTCCCAAGATCTGGTCTTCTGGTCCTTGCTTAAAATGGGACAGAGAGGGAACTAGAAATCCCAATTTAGTTTGTGACATGAGAACACAGAGAACATGTACCTTGCTTCTCATGGAATAGTCAGAAGAGACATATGGATCATCTTGGAGAAGCCCCACCTCCCACATGGTGGAAGCAAGTTAATGCTAAGGGAGGACAGGTGGACCTGCTGAAGCCTGGGTGGAAAGAAGAGAATCAGAGTACTTGGACCTGATGGCTGAAGGCCATGGAAGGACTGTGGACATAGGTACACATGTGAACATAAGAAACTGACATCAGTTGAGGGCAAAGTATATCAAAATCAATCACAGGAACACCAGAGGGTGACCATGAGCTGGTATACCCTCTTCATGATGTCATGACACACCTGCACTCTGAAGGGAGGGGATTAGAGAACTTTGATTTGACTGGATCATCATTTCCTTAAAAAGAAAAAGTTTTAAACTAATTATATTGATGGTTAAGATTATGTTTTCCTGTGGATAGCAGCATTGGGAACAAAATTGCTAAGTAAATACCTATTTATAGATGAAGAATAAAACATTTTTAAACCCCTGAGGTATATGGCTAAGAACTGTTCATCTTCTTGATCAGTACTATTATTGTTATTATTATATTCATTGTGATCATTGTTTTCCTAAGATTGCTTTTAGCTCTCGCTCTCATGTTCCTTGACTAATTTTAACTCATACAGAATTTACTTCTTCTTAGGAGATAGAAATTTGCAATGAATGTCACTCCCACACGAACAATGAGTAAAAGCCAGAAAACTACAAAAGCATAACTCTCTTTTATCTCATCAGGGAGTTGAGGTGCCAAGGCAACCAGGAAACCTGAATTCCAAAAAGACACAAGCCTCTCTAGCAGGAGAGAGGGCACAAGTACTGTCTCACTTGAGGCACAGCACAGGAGGAAGATGCAGCACTATTATAAGTGGATACAAATAAACCACCTAAATTTTAAGAAAAAAAAATTTTTTTTGATGTACTGGGACCAGGGATTGAACCCACGCCCTCATATGTGGGAGGCTGGTGCTCAACCATTGAGCCACATTGGCTTCCTTAACAAATTATTAAAAGCCAAGTTTGGGCTAACATTTTAGACTAAAATAATTAGGGGCACTAGACACAGGGAAGTTTATGCTCAATCATAAGCTCTTTCCACTGGATTTCACCTGGGCCTAATGAGAAAGATTAAGGACAGGACAGGTACAGGGAGACCAATTCTTGGTAGTTCAGGCCTTCCGGAAGTGAATGGAGATTGCTAGGTACAAGCATAAAGCCCTACGTGTTCCTCCAGACCTTTCTCTCTTTCAAAGGAAAGTCTTAAACTGCTGGAGGAAGGGCAGCAAATCCATTACTCCCCAAGGCACAAGCAAAGATCCATTGTAGCTAAAAGAAGGTCAGAAGAACTATACTCTTCCACTGAAGGAAAGACAGGAAACAATTTTGGGCCTAAGGTCCTATACTTACATAAGCAGAGGTTTGTTAATTCTGAGGCAGGGTGGGAAGCCTGACCACACATGCAAGGGAGGTTTTGGCTAATATAGGGTGGAGGGACAGGAATGCCTAAGAGTATCATCCCCAGTGCCTAGTTGCAAAGTGCCTGCCTAAGACTGAGGCTGGACCAAGACAACAGAGAATCCCTTCAACCCTACCATGAGCTTAATACTAAATAACAAGAAACAGCAAGCTCCTGTTGGGGGAGGATCAAGAGTATTGAGGAAAAAATCCCTTTGTGGCACAAGTATGCAAGGATGACTGAAAAGCTAAAGGTAGAGCTCAAACACTGAGAAATATTACCCCCACCAAAGCACCACAGCACACACCCTAAGTACAAAGCAGTAGCAGTGCACTGCTAAAGGAATTGGAGACTGGCACACTGAATGTAATGACAGCAAGAACACATCCCAAACCTAGTCCAACTCCAGACTAGATTGAGTTAACCTCTCAAACTAAAAGCCTGACAAAAGAGATCAGCCTATTTCTTGGCATAAATACTGTTTATCTCTGAATCAACTATTATACATGTGATTTCTGTAATTCAATTACAGAAACTTAAAGAATTATGAGCGAGGGGGGAAATCATTGTCAAAGATTAAGCAATCTAAATAACCAGATTCAGAGATGACCTAGATAATGAAACCGTGAGACAGACTTAAAATAAATGATTGCAATTTTGATAGTTCTAGTGTAAAAAGTTGACAACGTGAGTGACCAGATAGAGAATTTCAGCATAGAAATGGAAAATTTAAGAAACATAATATCAAAGATGAAGTATTCATTGCATGGACTTTTTAGTTGACCTGACAAAGCTGAAGAATGAACCAGTTAGCTTGAAGATAGGTCAATAGAAAATTTTCAAATTTATTCATAAAGAGAAAAAAAGTAAGAGAGAAAGTCAGAGTGTGTGTATTTAAGTACCATGAGGCAATATTGAATGGTTTAAGATAAGTGAAATTGGAGTCCTAGGAGGAAAAGAGACAGTGAATGTGACAGAAGAAATATTTGAAGAGATGAACAAGGATTTCCCCCAAATAACTAGATATCATGTCCAGATGTAAGAAGTCCAAAGAGCCCAGGCAAGATGAAAACCTCTTTTATGCAAGCAGAATTTTTTACTTAGCAAAAAATACCTTTCAGAAATTAAGTCAAAATATTAACTTTTTTCATACAAACAAAACTTGAGAGTATGAATTGCCAGCAAAACTGCATTACAAGAAATGTTAAAGGAGCATGTTCAGGTAGAAAGAGTTTGATAACAGTTTGTAATTGGATCTGCACAAAGAAACAAAGATCACTGTTAATGGTACAAATGAAAGTAAGTATAAGGTAAGGTTTTCTTATTTTAACCACTTTAAAAGACAATTAACTGTTTAAAACAAAATTATAACAAGTATTGTGGGGTTTAAAACATATGTAATTGTATTAGTTAGGGTTTTCCAAAGAAACAGAACCAACAGCATATAAATACATATATTAAGAGATATAAGGAACTAGTTCATGCAACCATAGGGGCTGACAAGTCCAAATTCCATAGGGAAGGTCACAAGCTGGAAACTCTGGTAAAAGCGATGTTGAATTCCTTGCCTGAATTCTCCCAGGAAAGTTAACTGGCTAGAAATTCTAGCACGAGTCAGTACTGAAGTTGAGGCAGAAATTATTCTCCTAACCTCTGCAGTCCTCAGTTCTGGCTTTTAAGATCCCCAACTCTTTGGATGAGGAGATTCCCCACATTTCTGAGGTCAATCTCCTCTGTTGATTGTAGGTTCCTTCAACGGATTGTAGATAGAATCAACCAAATATAGATGTGAATCTAAACTATGAAATACCTTCACAATGGTAAGCAAGTCAATGCTTAGCTAAACAACTGGAGACCATAAACTAGCCAAGTTGACTTGTAAAATTAGCCATCACAATAATGTTAATGTATATGACAACAGTATAACAAGGAATGGGGTAGAAAGTTTGGAAATATATTGTTATATGGTTTTTAAACTTTGTGAATTAGTAAAATAACATTTGAAAGTAGTCTGTGATAAGGTAAAGACGTATATCATAAACTCTTAGGAGCAATCACTAAGAAAGGAAAAAATAAGTATAATTAATATATTATAAAATATTTAATTTAAAAGAAGGCAGAAAAAAACAAAGAAGGGAAAAATAGAAAACTATTAGCAAGATGGTAAAATGTAATCTAACCATATCAATAATTAAGTTAAATGTAAATTGTCTGATGACTCCAATTAAAAATTGAATGACTGGATAATAAAGAAGAAACCAGGGGAGTGGGTGTGGCTCAAGCCATTGGGCATCTGCTTCCCACATGGGAGGTCCTGGGTTCGGTCCCGATGCCTCCTCAAAACAAAAAAACAAACAAGCAAAGAAACAAAATAAACCAACTCAGGGAAGCCGATGTGGCTCAGTTGTTGAGTGCCAGCTTCCCACATACGAAATCCCAAATTCAATCCCTGGCCCTGGTAACTCAAAAAAAAAGAAAGGAAAAAGAAAAGGCCAACTATATGTTGTCTAAAATAAACTCACTTTAAATATGAGGACAAGGAGGATAATTTAAAAGTAAAAGAGGAAAAACATTCAAATATGAATCAAAAGAAAACTGGAGCAGTTATATTAATATCAAAGTAAACTTCAGAACAAGAAATATTACTAAGCATAAAGAGGGACATTATATAATGATAAAAGGGTCAATTCATGAAGAAGACAAACCATCCCTAAATGTCACAGGATAAAAGGTCAATATACAAAATATTAATGGTATGATTTTATATATATATACATCAATTGGAAAGAGTAATTTTTAGAGTACAATAAATATAAATATAAAAACATCAAACATTAAACACTTAGAGATAAATCTGACAAAAACTTGCAAGATTGTGTACTGAAAACTACAAAATATTGATTAGAGAAATCAAAGACCCATTTAAATGGAGAGACATACCACATTCGTGGATAGAAAACTCAATCTTGTTAAGATTTTCTCTGATTTGGTCTCTAAATTCAATGCAATTCCAGTATTTAAAAAACAAGTTTTTATTGTAGAAATCAACAAGCAGATTCTAAAACTTGAATAGAGAAACAAAAGACGCAAAATAACAGAAGAAATTTTGAAAAAGAATAAAGATGGAGGACATACACCACCTGATGTCTAGACTTACATATAAAGTTGTAAAGTATTCATGAAAGAATAAGCATAAGAACAATGGAACAGAAAAGAGTCCAGAAATAGACTCATATATGTATATGAGACATTCTTGACAAAGTTGCCAAGGTAATTCAATATATTAAGAATGGTCTTTTTAATAAATGGTGATGAAACAATTAGATATACATGAATCTAAAGAACCTAGAACCATTCCTCACACCATTTTTTTTTCAAATTAACTTAAAATAGATCATTGACTTCAATGTAAAACTTAAAACTTTTCAAAGAAAACATAGGAAAAAAAATTTGTGATCTTGGATTAGGCAAAGCTATTTTATATAGGACAGAAAAGTCACAATCCATAAAAAAATTGATAAATTGGACATCATCAAAATTAAAAATTTATGCTCTTCAAAAGATATTGTTAAGAAAATGAAAAGGCAAACCACAAATTAGGAGACAATGTTTGCAAAACACATATCCAATAAAGAATTTATATCCAGAATACATAAAGAAGTCTCATAATTTAATAATAAGAAAACAAACAGCTCAGTTTTAAAAGTGGGCAAAAGATTTGAACAGACACTTCATTAAAGAAATACTGATGTTATATAAATACCTGAAAAGATGCTCAACATCATTAGTCTTTATGGAAATGCAAATTCAATCCACAGTAAAATATCACAATATATCTATTAGCTAAAATAAAAAACTGACAACACCAAGATCTGTTGAGGATTGTGCTGTACAATATGGTAGCCACTAGTCATATGTGGTTTTTCATATTTAAATTAATTAAAATTAAGATTATAACATCAATTGCACTAGCCTCATGGCAAGTGCTCAATAATCTCTGGGGGCCAGTGGCTACTGTTTGGACAGTACAGATTATAGAAATTTTAGTAAGTTCATGCAAAATATGGTGATTAGCCCTTGATTTAAGTATTTATTTTAATACTGGAGAATTCTCCATTCTCCTTTGCTCCATTTCCTGTGTTCCAGTTTCTGATGGCTTTGTTACAAAGGAAATTGCACCTAATTGCACTGTGAGCAAAATGAATACTTGACTCCATCCTATTTGACGATTCTGGGGATACCATGCAGGAAGAAACCTGAAGAACTCTAGCTGGCTTCCATTATTCTAGGGTCTAAATTAAAGCTAGCTTTGAGTAGAAAGCTTCTGCTTTCTCCTCTTTGGCTCCCAATAGAGCTGCCCTCTAGCTCTAAAATTGTGCTGTACAATATGGTAGCCACTAATCTTATGTGGCTGTTTAAATTTAAATTAATTAAAGTCAAGATTAAAACATCTGTTCATCAGTTGCACTAGCCTCATGTCAAGTGCTCAGTAACCACTGGGGGCTAGTGGCTACTGTATTGGACAGTACAGATTATAGAAATTCTCTTTCATTGCAGTAAGTTCTATTGGTCAGGACTTACGTATGGCCAATAACTTCCCATCTAAAATCACCTACTTAAAATGATACTCTACCTCATTCTACCTCATTCTTACCTCTACAATGCCTTTATTTTTCCATTAAATTATTCATTGTGTTATTGGGACTGGGGGAAGTCAAGTGTGTGTGTAAGAGGATGCTTCTACTCCAAGATTTTTCCTATCTCTAATGGATTTAGTAATTATTGAGATATGGCAGCCTTTCTAAAATGCTTCCTTTCCTCTCTACTCCTGCACTTTTATTTCCAGAGCCCTACTCTAAGACTATTGTTATATTAAATGAGATGCAAGTTTACAACATCATGAAATGCAACAAACAAAATTAATTCCAATTGCTCTACAAAAAAGCAATATCAAACGGATTGAATACTGGATGAGTCTTCTTTGGGTAGGGAAATGATAAATGGTTCTATTTTAAGCCCAGGTTTGATGTCTCATAGGCTGCCAAGGAGTTCTTTGTTGGGCTTGGTTTTATTTAACAACTTTATTAATGATCTGGAAAGACGAGTAAACAAGTTTTTAATGAAACTCATTGAAGAGGCTGACTGGGAAATGTTACAAACGCAACTGATGACAATGAAATTACCTAATGAGATGCAGAGGGCAGTGAACTATTGAACAAAAGCACCTCAAATTGTATTCCATTTAGTAAAAATTAATGTTTAGTACTAAGGATGCCTAATACAAAATAAGAATGCTCAGTGTAAATATAAGGAAAAGAATTTCTGGCCTTTTCAGTATTCTTTATGAAGGAAACAGTGGATTCCATTCTATCTGAGTGAAATTGAATTATGTGATTAAGATAAAAATACTTTTTTGGCCATGACATCTTGGGATGTCTGATTAATCAATAATTAATGTTATAATAAATTAGATTTTGTTTTACTGAATTGATCTTCAGATTATTTTTTAATCAGGTGTGTGTGTGCAAACTAGCACATGGAAAAGGCAAATGTAAATGGAAACATTATTGTCTATTCAATTCATAGTCCCTTATTAGGAACTACAGCACGTATTGAGAAAACATATTTCATTATATTCCTTACAAACTGTACACTCATACTCACATTGCATTTGAATGATGGTGAAGAAGAACTATTGCCAAGTTTACATTTATGGTTACAAACTAGAGATATTTTAATGTGATATAACCAAGTATAGTAGTCTCCTACCATTTCAAGTATCATCTTGTTCTAATACCTTGGGGAAAATGTAAAATAATCTCTATATCCCTGAATATTTTACCAAGAAGTTCTACCTCCATGTTTCTTGAAAATCCTCCCTGCACTCAGATCAGCTGTGGCCAACAACTCATTTCATTGCTGGCCACCACCTGCCATAGGCCTAGGTATATACCTTAGAGCTTCTCTTGCACATACTCATCAGGATACCTGTATAATGATGCTCAGAGCAGCATTGTTTATTATATAAAAAAATGGAAACAGCTCAAACATCAACAAAGGCAGGGATAAATAAATTATATATGCACATAATAATATTATACAATAATGAAATATAATGAACTACAGATATATGCAACCACCTGGATGAATCTCAGGAAAAATTGTCTTAAAAATCCAAGTCCCATAAAACTATGTACAATATATCATTTCATATCATTTTCATAAAACTCAAAAGCAAGAAAATTAAAATATTTTTTAATATTAAGGAAACACATGTGCACTAACATTCTTTTTAAATATAAGGGAATGATACTTAAAAAAAAACAAAATTCAGGAAGATAGTTACTTCTAGGAGGCTAGGAAGATGAAAAAGAGCACAAAAGAAGGTGCAACACTAGTGATCATATTCTAGTTCTTAAGATGTGTGGTTGTTCATAGTGCTCCTTTATTTTGTGTTGTCATTTGGATGGGGGGCAGTTAAATGTAGCTCCCATGATAGAGATGCTGATTACAATTTTCAATTGTGCATGAAATGTTAAAGTGGAAAAGGCCATACTTCCTATAGGCCATGGCTCCTGCTTTCCACATTACCAACACACCATGGTAAGGGGAAATTTTTTCACTATAGTCAGTTCTCACAAGTGTCACTCACAGAGTAAGTCTCTGGTATATTCCCCTTTTCAAGTATTATATTTTTCTCAATTCTAAGCCATTGTTTGGGTTCATATTTTTAACTTTCTTGAAAATAACCTATTTTCAGGTACAATAGCTATGTACCTTTGAAATGATAGTGGTTATCCAAACTCTTTCCCAATCCTTCAAGATTTATTCCTAAATTGATGATGTCTTACAATAAATGAACAAATGAGTGAATAAATGAATGAAATATATTTTAAGAGATCATTAGATGAATTGGAATACCCTGATATGATAAAAAAAAACTGTAAACCATTAAAAAAGAGTGATATGTGTATTTAAATGGAGAAATATATAAATTACATCTTCAAATAAAAACAAGTTTTAGAATATTTTTATTTGTTTAAAAACTAGAGTGCTATGAGTACTTACCTTAATGAGGGATGATGTGGGGACACATTACTATGCCTTTTATAAAAATGATTGTGCACATTTTTTATAATTTGTGAGCATTTTTTTGTTTTAGACTCTTTTGATACATTTCTTCACATCTCCCCAGAATTTCACTAGGGCAATTCTGATGTGTAGTGCCCCGTTTTCTACCTTCTTGCCTCTCTTTTTCTGTCCTGACTCCTTCGCTCACGATGGAACAAGGTGAATGTTTA
>JAQZBX010038037.1:0-23563 GCA_029593785.1 Cabassous unicinctus | reverse complement strand
CTGTCCCCGGGAATGCTTAGCTTTATTAGAAAGGGTTGAGCCCCAGTACCCAAAGAATGGCTTCTGGTTCGTTCTGCCACTGGTCACCCTGTACCTGACCTGGAGTAAAACCCTTGAATATGAATAATTCAAAAACTATAGAGACAGTAAAAAAATAAGTGGTTGCCAGGGGTTCTGGAGGGATACAAAGTCAGTGGATTTTTTAGGGCAGTGAAACTATTCTGCAGGATGCCGCAATGTGGAAACATGACATTGTGCATTTGTCAAAACCCATCCACCTGTATAACACAGAAAGTAAACCTTAATGTGATTAAGAACATTAGTTAATAATATAAGTATTGGTTCATCAACTATAACAAATGTAACATACAAATGCAAGATGTTAATAATAGAAGAAACTCTGTGTGTGCATATAAGAGAGAGAGAGACAGAAAGAAACGAGGGTACATAGGAACCTTCTGCTCAAATTTTCTGTAAATCTAAAACTGCTCTAAAAATTAAATCTATTTTTTTTAAAAATGGGCTTCCATTCCCTACATATGTGCCAAGGAATTGTGGCCAGGGTAACTGAGCAACCTGGGACACTTCCTGAGTGCCGAG
Organism: Cabassous unicinctus; assembly: GCA_029593785.1. Lineage (NCBI taxonomy): Eukaryota > Metazoa > Chordata > Mammalia > Cingulata > Chlamyphoridae > Cabassous > Cabassous unicinctus. The sequence goes on along the minus strand of JAQZBX010038037.1, from coordinate 22,963 downwards.
GTAAACCCCCCACACAGGTAACTGGAAATGGGGAACAGGAAGCAGACCCCTTCCTCTCATCATTGAAGATTAGCTCCTGGGGGGCACAGCAGCGAGGCAAGACCCAGCCGGGGGTCTGGATTCAAGTTGTGCCTTTACCACTGCCCGAGCTGTGTACCTTCCACAAATGACTCCTCGTTCAATTCGCAAAACCCTGCCTTTGGGAAGGAAGCCACGGGTGCCTGTCCCTGGGAATTGACTCTGTAAAGAGCTGAGAACAACGACATCTGTGTTGAAGGAACACTATGATTTCATAAGAAGAAATAGGGCACTGGGGAGGAGAAGTAATCACATCATTTTAAGGTTTAATTAAATATGTTCTATTTAGTACCTTATGGTGCAATATATTGTAGGGAATAAGAAGTTCAATAAATCCCTAATATTGGGGGGTTTGAACTCCAGAAGGGAAAAGGGCTTTGCAAGGAAGCAGACAAAAGAAAGGACAATCGGAAGGGGACTGGGGAGTGCAAACAGTGTGGAAGTTACAGAGCCCAGAGAAAGCACATCCACTGTGGGACGTTCACGAGGCGGCACCTCTGGGCAGGAGCACATGAGGAAGAAGAAATGCTTCTCCGGCACTTTCGTCATCCCCCACACCGTTACAAGTACCTGACCTCTGTAAACTCTGTAATCCTCAAACGTAGCACTGTGAGGAGTGCTATTTTCATCTCCTCTTTACGGATGCGTAAACTGAACCACAGAGAGGAAAAGCAACGCATTTTTCAAACCCGCCTAGAGATCATCACCTTCTTTAGGATGACGTCCCCTCTTTTCTGTGTCTCTTTATTTCTCTTAAAGTCAGGCAAGGGCTGCACCCTGTAACTCAACAAGTGTTTATCAGATTCCAAACTGCGCAAAGCAGGACGGCGAGGGGATGAGAAGGGCCACGTCGTGGCCCCTGTCGTTAAGAGCTCATAACCCAGCAAGGGAGAGGAATTTGTATATACACGGCGTGGGCTAGGACAAAGGAGGGAGTGCGGCGTTTTAAGACAGATATACGAAATGGTAATCAGAGACTGAGTCCGTCTTCTACCTTCTCTTTTCTTTTTCTACCTTTTAAAAAATTAAGCATTTTCTTTTCCGATCATGAAAGTAAAATTCTTTGTAGAAAATTTAGAAAATATGGAGAAGAATAAAGAAGAAAATAAAAATTATCAACAATTTCCCCTTCCAGAGAAAAACATGATTATGTTTTGGTATACTTCATTCCACTCTCTTTTATATGCAAATAAAGGTTTTTATAGAAAAGCTACATATCATTTTAAATAATACATTAAATATTATATATGTTTTATATAACATATAATTTTGTATCAACCTTATATTATGAATGTTTTCCATGTCACTGAAAATTCTTTGAAACATAATTTTAAAAGGCCATATAACATACTCATGCTTGGACATGCCAGAATTCACCCAACCATTTCATTATTGTTGGATATTTATATTTTGTCAGGTTTTGCTATTAAAAACAATACTGCAATATCTATCATTGAGTATTATTTTTCTCAAATCTTGTGCTGAATTTTCTTTCTGTAAAGATGGTTAAACATTACTAATGAATTACAAAATTTCCATTTTGGCCATATTTACCCTTTGTATTTTAACATTGCTGCTTTATGAGAAGCCGCACTTGCTAGACCATGGACACAGCACCCAGCCTCATGCTACCACCTGTGTCTGGGAGACAACATGTGGTGGATGCAGGGCCATCCCTGTGTCATTTCATCAGCTAGAGCTTGTCAGCACCATCTTGCCACATAATAGTAAAGTGGTCACTGGTAGCTCCCACCTATCAACCATCCAAGTGGACAAAGCTTCCCTTTGCCAACAGTCCCAACAAAAGCCCTAGAATTGGGCCTCGATGGTCTGCTTTGGGGTCATAGGTCTATTCTTCAACCAACTATCAAGGCCAAGGTTTTATCTTGTGACTGTCTGCAAATAGGCCCAAGTCAAGGGTGCTGAGGCCACATCTACATTAAGGAACAGTAAAATGAGTCAGGAGGGAGCAGATCCAATCACAGTCTTTTGGGATAACCCTGTCAACATCTCAAATTCAATATGCCCAAAACAAAATCTACCATCCCCACCAAAGCAGACACTACGTCCTGTGTCCCCATCTCCCTGGAAGCCATGACCAAGTGTGGCAGACCCTGTGTCTCTGCATATCCAGATTCTGTTTACATTCCCCTTTCCTCCTGCTTGCCTCTACAATGAATTCTAGAAAGCTAAATGCTCAACCTCCTAGCACCTCTCGGGGCTAAGGGTGGTCCTACCATCAGTTCTGGCCAATGAGAAGTTAAGCAGGTGATAGCTACAGGTGCTGCAGCTAGCTTGTGATTATCAGAACCAGAGATGTACACCAAGGGGGGACGAGTATAAAAACAGAAGGACTCTGGGTCATTGATGATGTCTCTATCTGCTGAACCAGTCCTGGGCCACCCACTCTACACTCCCTGTTACAGAGATGAGTGAGCTCCTACATTTTTAAGCCACTGTTACTTGCAGCCAAATGGAATTCCTAACAGATATACTATCTTCCCAGTCAACAAGAAACCCTAGAGTTTCTTCATCAATTCATGCAGTGTTACACCCCACCATGATCAATTATCAAGCTGTACTGATTTTACTTCTGAATTACCTTGGGGGAAAAATCTAGATGAAAGAGGAAGCCAGAATTTAGGCTGAATATAAACTGTCAAAACTGACTGGGCTTGTTAGCTATGCATGGTGATATTTTACGATAGGCCAGAAATACACTTGGTGTGGGTTATAAAACAACAAACTCAAATCTTAGAAGGGTAATTAGCAGCATTAGTATTGTTAGGTAATCTTTAAGGCCCCTTCCACCTTTGAAATGCTAAGATAATTCAATTCAAGCCACCAGGCATGGCTTCTAGCCATGTGAAATAGAACAAAATATTGTGATTTATAACCAAAACTGCCTAATAAAGAGAATGAATCCTATTAGGGGAAGCTGTTTGCCCAGGATGTGGAAACATTTTATTATGTTTGCTTAGGAGCAGAAGCTGAGAGCAACTGAATGGCCCTGCTTAATAGAGAGGAAGAATTTGACACTCAGGAGCAATCCAGAAGGACACAGCAGAGGGCAGAGAGAAAGAAGGGGGAGGAGAGAGCAGCAGGGAGAGGGGAGGATGAGGCAGGGCCACGGAGGAGATCTGGGGATCTGGAGAGCCGGAAAGCACTTTGGAGAAAAGGGATTAAAATATGAGGGATTAAGTTGAGTGTTACACTATCTCTGAGGCAGGACCTCCCCAGCTCTTCAGTAACATCTCACACACAATACTTTGTGTGAGGATAACTTATAAACTGAAGTCAGGGCTGGGAAGCCTCAGCTGACTTACAGGCTACTTGTGTTAGAGACAACTGTTCTCTTGATAGCGTCACACTCTACCCACCAAAGACAGTCAACATGAGCAGACAACCCGTATTACAGACTAGAAAATGTTTTTATTTCCTTGAGCACGGTCTTTCTTTCTTTATCAGACTCTTTCTAGCCAAAGCAAAGAGATACAAGAAGAGATGAAACCATGAGAGAACCAGTAACAAACTTGGAGGCTAAATTGAAGAGGTATGGTGTTGGTCTGAAAGGAATTCCAGAAGGAAGGATCAGAGAAAAGGAAACGCAAAAAAACAACAACAAAAAAAAAAACAACTAAAGACATATGAATAGAAAATTTATCTGCATGGAAGAAAGGCATGCATCTTCAGATTGAAAAAAACAAAACAAAGAAACAAAAAAAAACCTACTAAGCAGTCACTTAAAAAAAAAAAATCAGTGTAAACCTATATTGGTAAAATTTCTAAACTGTAAGAATAAAGAGAAATATTCTAAAAGTTTCCAAGAAAGAACTATCTTTTAAAAATGATAATCTAGGGGCTAAAAATATTTCCTTTTGCAAGACACAAATCTCCAAAGTCATAAAGGAAAATATTGATATATTTGACTACATGAAGTCTAAAAATTCCTACAGTATGTCATTTATTTAAATCCAAAGTGAAACAAAACTATATATTTATTTAACATATATGTAATTTTTAAAAAATTGTCTAGCATGATATCTGTTTCAGTTTGCCAAAGGCTGCTAATGCAAAATACCAGAAATGGGTTGGCTTTTACGAAGGGAATTTATTAGGGTAAGAGATTACAGTTCTGAGGCTGTGAAAATGTCTGGATCAAGCAGATCCTGGAGTCCTGCCACACAGCGAGGCAAGATGGCAGCTGGACTCTGTCTTCTCCTCCAGCTCGGCTGTGGGCGAACAGGCACATGGCCGGGCGCATCTCTTCAGCTTTGAGTTGCTCTGTGGGCCCAGCCCCTTGGGGGCGTCCTTGCTTCAGCTTTGGCTGCTGGCGAGCCTCGAGTCCTCTCTCCCATGGCAGGGTCACAATGGCAGCTGTCCTTCTCTGTGTTTCTGCTTCCAGTTCTCAGGTTATATTAGACCCCAGCAGGAAGGTGGAGACCCACACTGGGTCAAGCCTCACTGACTTAGTCCAACCAAAGGCCCTAAAGCCATCTAATCCAGTGATCAAATTAAAGATCCCTTAACTGGATCTAATCAAAAGGCCCCATCCACACCGCTTATATAGGCACCAGTATACAGGTATGGTAAGCTTAAGAACATAATTTTCTGGGGTCCACAAAAGACAAACCAGGACAATACCAAACAAACTTAGAGTGTATCTCTGGGGAGAGGAAGGAGGTGGTATGAAAAGAATTTTCACTATTTTTATCGTGTATTCTTCTGAATTGTTTGAATTTTAATTAGAATACATTATGCTAAACTTGGATTTTTACAAAACATGAAAACATACCACAATAATAGACTTGTATTTTCAGAGTGACAGATAATGAACTGCCTACTTCATATTTGTCATCATTCATTCATTCATTCATTTCACACACGTACCAGGCATTATTTTCAACACTAAGACTAGAGCAAACAAAACCCTTGCCTTCGTAGTATTTACTCTTTAATGAGTAGAGACAGACAGTACAAATATTCGATAGTAACATTAACCAACACTCACATGATGCTATGTGCCAGATCTTGTTCTGTGCATTTTGTATATACAAACTCACTATGAGGCAGACAGCACTAGTATCTCCCCATTTTACAGATAAGGAAACTGAAGCATAGAAGGTTCAGTGACTTTCCCAAGGTCACCCAGCTAAGACACAGAAGCTAAGCTTTGAGTGTACCTGGTCTATGTCCTGGGCCCATAGTGTCAACCATTTTGTTCTATGATACAGCATATCAGGTGAATATTAGGCCCACAGTGAAAAACTAAACAGGGGAGATGACGCGAGGGCTGTGTGTGGTGGGGAGGAGGCGTCCAGGGAGTTGCAATTCTAAATTGGGTAGTAGGAGACCTCCTTACTGAGAAGGTGACATTGCAAGGGAGGGAGGCAGCCATGTGAAATACCAGGGAGAGTGCTGCAGATGGAAGGAGAAGCAAAGGCCCTGAGGCCAGGTGGTAGCCAACAGGCTCCAGGAAGAGCAGGGAGACCAGGGCAGAGCTGGACAGGGGCAGAGGGGTTGGGGTGACATAGGCCAGGTCATGCAGGGCCCTGAGGTTGTGGTAAGGGCTTTGGGTGTTGTCTGAGTGAAACAGGAGCCGTTGGAAGGTCCTGGGCAGGGAGCAGATATGACCTGCCACATTTTAAATGGGCCACTCTGGGGGTTGGGTAGAGAATAGACAATGGGGGTTATGGGGTGGAGGTGAGGGATGGAAGCTGGGAGATCAGTTATGAGACAACTCCAGGCGAGAGATAAAGGTAGCTCAGACTCAGGTGGTAAGTAGAGGTCTTGAGAGGTGCTTAGATTCATGACTCATCTTGTGGTGTGAGAGAAAAGTCAAAAAGTAGTAAAAAATCTACTCCAGCACCTGAACCCATGGAAAGATAAAGTTGCCATTTTCTGAGATGGGAAAGGCTGCAGGAAGAGAACTCAGGGGGTGGGGGAGATCAGGAGTCTGGTTGTGGACATGTTCATTTTGAGATGTTTATTCAACAAGTGGGGATGTTGAGCGGGCATCTGGGTACTGGGTATTCAGGGACAGGTCCAGAGGTTCATTCCATGCGCAGATAAACGAGCCAAATCTTCTTTTTGTTGCAACACTGGGTTTAAATAGTAAATGTATCTGTCCCGTTTTCTCAAATAAGTTCTATCACAGCCAACTTATAACTAGCCATGAAAGCGATGGCTCGTCTCTGAACCTGGCTATGTTCCAGAGCTCAAGCCAGGGACCCTTCCACCAGATTGCTCTCCAGGGCTCTGGGTGAATGAGTTTCATCATCTTCTTTGTCCTGAAAGTACCCCAGTGGAGATGCTACGGAGCATAGCAGCGGCTGGAAGGCTAGTTGGGTTGAGCTGGCAGAGCTAAGAGAAGGAACCCGCAGGGTTCGAAGGGGGCGGCCGGGGAAGAGCAGTGGCATCTGATTAGACCCTTGCGCCAAGATTCTGCCTCCCGTCCACTCGCTGCCCCTGTAAGGAGGTGGGCCCAGTTGTCACGAATCAGGAGGAATTCCTCACCACCCCGACAAGAGACCTGGACCCTCAAAGGACCATCACCCCTGACGTCTTTTGTGATGTGCATCGTAGACACCTGAGTATTTCCCCCAGGTCTACTTCCATGTCCTCACGTAGATTAACTTAACTCAGGTGGCAGGAGAAAAAACGGAGCTGAGAAAAGGTGGCAGAGGTAAAGAGGAACGAAAACACGTGCACTTTACAGTTTATTGAGGTAAGTGTGTCGCCACCACATTCACAAATTTTAAGTCACCACGTAGAAATGTGCTCATATAATGCATTTGCATAAGAGGACAGAAAAGAGTTAAATTCCAGCAAAGGAGAAAACAAGCCCTTTAACACCAGCTGCTGCACTTGGGCTGGAGTGGGCTGGTGATCAGAGACAGACCCGCGATCACATTGTTCTCTCCTGTTCACAAGGTAGGGAGGGTTTTCATGGCTGCCTGCAAGCCAGCATCCCCCTGACGTCCCAAGGCGTGTAAATACCGATGAGTAATAGCCTTCTATTAAGAGCTAATGTATTCATTTCCTGGGGCTGCCATAACAAATTGCCACAAACTTGATGGCTTAAAACATCAGAAATGCATTCTCTCTCCATTCCAGAGGGCACAAATCCAAAATCATGTTCCCTGGGCCCAGATCGGGGTGTGGGCAGGGCCAGGCTCCCTCTAGGTCAGAGGTTCTTAACCTTTTTTGTTCCACGGACCCCTTTGCCAGTCAGGTGAACACCACGGACCCCTTCCTAAGTCCACACTATCCTGTGTATTATTGAATAAATATTTCACACCCGCGCCAACACGTCCCGACGAGAATAATGTTTTTTTGAATTTCATTGCAAGCTCACGGGCCCCTGGTTAGGAACCCTAGTCTGAAGGATCTGGGGAAGGACCCTTCGGGCATCTTGAGCTTCTGCTGGGGGCAGCAGTCCTGGGCACCCCCGGCTCGCAGCCGCATCGCACCAGGCTCTGGCTCCATCTCACACGCCTTCTCCTCTGTGCCTGTCTCTCTGCCTCTCCCCCTCTTCTCCTCTGGGCCATAAGACCTCATCTTAACTGCACTAAATCTGCAAAGACCCTGTTTCCAAATAAGATCACATTCCCAGGTTCCAGGGGTTAGGACTTGAGCATATCTTTTGGGGTAGGGAGGACACAATTTAACCCATAACAGTTATTAAACTATTAAGAATCGTTAAATGTGTTAATTAATACTTATGAGAAGGAGGGTGACCACAGCACCCAGTGCTTCCATGGGCCAGGCTTTGTGTGCAGAAGGCGGATAATCCCCAAGAAACCTGAGGCCAGGTCCCCCCCTCCCTGACCCCAGGGCCATTTGATACCTGGATTATCACTCCTCGTCCTGCTGGGAGCACTTCCTTCTCCTGCTCAGGGTCTCTCCTTCCTCTTCCTACTCCAGAATGATGGTGGTGGGGGTGGGGGTCTCCACCTCTTCTTACAGCTCTGAGATGACATTATCTGGTCCCAGGGCTTGAAATACAACCTCCAAAGGGAACTCCTGAATCCTCGTTCTGCATTCCCGCTTGGATGCCGGATCGGCACTTCCCATTTAGCATGCCAAGCTGAGTCTGTGATTTCTTTGGAAACCTTCTCCTCCCCAGGATTCCTCAGCTCAGGAAAGGGTGCCCACATCCTTCCAGCGGCCAGGCTGAAACACTGGCAGGCAGTCATCTTCCGCCTTGGATCCCACGTGCTTCCCAGCAACACACCCAGCTGCCCTACCTTAACTTTCCCCCTTCTCACCTCCACTGTGCACACCTGGCCCAGGCCACCCTCACCTCTCACTTGGCCGACCAGTCAGAGGGGTTCCACCACCACACTCAGGTCCTCCCACCACTCAGATGGGCGCCCCCAATGGGCTCCATGTTCTCCCAGTAACATTCAGCGTTTTCACCACGCTTGCAGCCTGCCCACCCTCCTTCAGCGTCATCTCCTTCTCTCTCCTCTCCCTCTGGCCCAGCCCCAGGGGCCCCTTTTTTGAGCCTTGCCCAGGCAGCCCATGCCCATGGAGTGCTGCTCACAGCTCACCCCTCCAGGGCGGCCTTCCCTGAGCATCCCCCCTTCTCCCTCTCATGGCGTTGACCACTCCCTGACGGATTACCTAAAACTCTCTATCCCACTCTGCCTCCCAGAATATCCTCCCCTAAAGTCAAGGATCTGCTTTGCTCACCTCCAGAGCCTCATTGTCCGGCTCGGCCTCACGCACGGTGGTGCTCAGTAAATGTTAGTTGAATGACTCAAAGAACGGCCCTAGGAGGGGGCGGAGTCCCCGGAGCAGGGCGGCAGGAGCTCTGTGCCGAGGTGCGGAGTAAGGAGATGCGTCGTCAGGAGAAAATTTCAATAAAGCCAACTAGAAGCTCATCTTTTTCATCACGTCCGTGAGCCAGCAATTCTAAACAGTGATGAGATGCTCCTCCCAAATGTGGGGCTGCGCTCTAAATAATTGCTGCAGTTACTGCTGAGTTTTAATAATTTACATGTAAACTTCAAATTAGCACGTTTTCATGGCTTATCCTTTAATGAGCAGTGCATTCTCCAGGGAAGTTGGTTTGGAGGATTTCTAATAACAGAGCCGGCCTCTGACACAGACATGTGATTCTGTTTGTTTGACGTTCGAGAACAGGAAGAGCTCATTGATGGGGCTAGAGGTCAGGTTACCTGTGGGGGTTATTGCCCAGGAGCAGCAGCTTCTGGAATGCTCGAAAGGTCCTGAATCTTGACCTGGGTGCTGGTTATGAGGTGTATGCACAGGTAAAAATGTATCAAGCAGTACACTCTGAAGTGCACTTTAGGCAATTTAGGTATGTTATTCAGCAATAGAAAATAAAATAAAAGAATCCCAACAGGCATCACAAAAGACACCTGAACCAAGTTAACAGCTGACCTGCTGGACTCTTTGCTGTAGGTGGACTTTGCCGGATGAGGAACTCCCGTGTACAATGGTGCGGCCGGCCTGGGCCCGTCTCCACCCTCCTAGAGGGTGGAGGAAGTGGCCAGGCTTGAAGGACAGAGAAGGCAGGGCTGGCCATACACCCTGAGGCCGCCGGCCATGCCAGCTGTCACAGTCAAGCAGTCGAGATGCCCCCAGTTCCCACCCTCAGTGGAAGGAGCGGGCAGGAAGGGCAGCCTCAGTGGAAGCCAGTGCTATTAGGTGCCACCCAGCCCTGAAGGTGGAGCAGGGGGCAGACACTGAGCTGGGCAAGCGCTAGAGGGCACGGGGAGAGGAAGGTGACTTCGAGTCAACACCAAGAGCAAAATGATGAAAAGTGCACGTCCTTTTACTTCAGAGAAATACAGTCTCCTTGACTACTCTACTCTCTTCAGAATCTTAGTGTATTTCCCTTTTTCTTCCCCCAACCTGACAATATAACACCATTTTCTACTTGAAACTGATTTCCAGATCATCTCTAGCAATCGGAGTAAAATTTTACATTGACAATTTCCACGTGCACTCTCACCTCCTCTGAAAATAGGAAACAATACACAACTGAGAAACGTGTTTCTGACTGCAGAAAGACTTAGGTTTTGCTCAGAAATTCCCATATTTCCTACGTTGAGGAAATAGAATAAATTTATTCATTTGGCAAATATTTATTGTTTATAATACAGAAGGCTCTGTAACCAAAACTATAAAATGTATCTGTAGAGTGTAATCATTTATTTCATAAAAGAGTCCCTGCTAGCTTTCTTTGTGAATTTAGGAGTTTACTGATTATTACTCAACTGACTAAATCACTGGGGGAACAAAAGACAGAAAAAATAAAATAAGACCAGGCTGGTATCAACCAAGACGAAAGCATTACTGATAATAAAAGTCAATGAGAACGTGAGATGCTATTTTTAAAAGTTTGATTTACACACTTTTCCAGAACCCATTTTTGTATAAAGTGAGGCACATCTCTATACCTAAAACAAAGCCATCCCTTTCCATCAAGTGAAAAGTCCATGGTATTCTTACATTACAAAAAAAAAAGAGTTTCATTTTATAAGTAATTACTGAATTTAGTCACAGTATTTCATATTACCAGGAGACAACAGTGTGAGACTATGAAAATCACTTAAACTAAATTAAAATATCAACCATAACATTCTAAAAAGAATTATACTTTTTCCTCCTGACCCAACAATCAATGTAGAACTCATGTGGCCTCATAATAATGAATGCTGTGGAGGTCAAAAGCTACGCAAATACTCTATTCCAGCATTTCCTGAAATGTGTCCCTAACAGTGTTAGTGAGCAAAAGTAGAGGATGTTCCCAGGATCAAAGAAGGTTGGTTAAACCAAGTGATAGAGTTTGTTTCACTGTGCATGCTAAGTCTCAAGAGAGGAATGGATTTCCCAAGCTAATTCAGCCTTCAAACTCTTTCATCATAGAGCACCTTGGGAGGCTAACAGTGTGAGAGAACATACTCTGAGGAACACTTTTGCATTTGAATATGTCAGGAGAGGCAAGTTGCATAAAATGGATGCCCTTCCAACTTGGGCTACCTGTGCCATGAAAGGCCACTATTGTTTCATGATATTATAGCCAAGAGTGCAAAAGGCTGCCTTTTATGGTACAATCTGGTTTCCATTTCAGGGTCCTGTTTCTAGGCCCTTATGTCCACTTGCATTTTCCGTATCACCTAACTCTGAATTTGTCTTCTGTATATTACATCTGTGACCTGGGCCACAGAGACTCCTTGGTGTAGGAAAGGGGACCCAGGAGTCTCACAGTAGTGAGGGGTAGAGGGAAGCATGGAGAGAAGGACACACTGGGAGACATGGGCTGAAGGTGATGATTGGGCAGGTATCAAGGCAGCAGGGATACCTGGAGCAGGAATGCTCAGGAGATGAGGAGAGACGAACACTCTTGATAGTCAGTTTCAGGTAGGGTTCTGCTGCAGTAATAAAAAAAGCTTAAAATATCACTGGCTTAGTATAGCAAATATTTTTCTCACCCAGACCACAGTGTGATATAAGTCAATGGCTCTCCCTAGCCACTCCCCTCTGTGTGGTAATGCAGGATCCAGAATCCTTCCATCTTGTGGTGCTGCATCTCAAACATGTAGCTCTGGGAGCCACTGAAGAAAGGAAAGAGAGATGAAATAAACTCTCCAAGGTCACAAGCTGGAAGTAGTGAAGCCAAGATTCATAATCTTACTCCAAAATCCTATACTCAACCAATCTGATTCCACTTCTCCCAGGATCTAGAAAATGGCTAGCACTCAATAGATGTTAAATAAAGACATGTTGACTGAACAGTTAATTTTTGGGAGATAAGCAGATTTCAATTTTTATGTATATATAGTCTTTGCCATTTTTCTAAAACATTTACAATGTAATTCCAAAATAATATAGCAAACCACTCTTAGCAGGCAAAGCAAATCCATGGGAGATGAAGTTGTCACACTAATTGTGGCTTTGTAGGACTACAGGATTTTAAATTTTTCCCCTGACTCTTTTGGAACTCATACAGACTAGCCTTAGAGCTTGACTTTCTCCTGATCTAAATGCCAACAAGTCCCCTTATATCTTGCAAGTGCTCCAGAAATCTCTGCCAATTAGCCCCTGGTGGCAAAATTGGGCTTACCCCACCACAGATGAGAATAACTTCAAGTAAGACAAGAGGGAAAATGAAGATGCAAGATTTTTCTATTCATTATGGGGCAACCTCTAAAAGCTTAGAGGTTAATAAATGTAAAAGGATGAGAAATTCAAGGATGAGGTAAAGGAATGTGACTATTTCTGCCATACTCAGGGTTGTTTAATCAGCTGCTGATTCAACCACAACTGCCCAAGGACTGGGACACTGGGACACTCTCAAGCTCTGGCTCATATCCTGAGGAGATTTCCCTCCACCATTTCTATCATCTAGGGAAAATCCAGGCATTTCATAAAAACCCTGGAGCAATGGGGAAGGAGGGGGAAAGAAAACTACCCATGGGAAACAGCCTATTCCATTTTCTTGGACTTCCCCTGGTAGCATTTTTAAGCTGGTAAAAGATGTTCATTATTGTAAAAGAAGGCATTTTACAGCTTAAAAGGCAGTGTTCCCCAGAGCATGGGCATGGCAGTAATTTGACAGAGGTCTCGTGCTGTCACAATTAGCATGACTGAGTGATTTTCTAATTTGCAGAATGCCTTGGGAAGAAAGAAAAAAAAACCCAGCCCCAAGCATACCACTTAGAAATAATCACAAGGAGCAATATTCCCATATCTGCCTCCCTCTTAAGTGTTAGGTGGTTTCCAGAGCCTCCTTTCACAGGCTTCCTGGCAACGCCCCCAAGAAGGTACAGGCTCAGGCAAAAGGGCCTCTTCTTCTGTCCTCTAGTGGTCAAGGCAGAGGGGCACAGATGCCCCTCTGGAAACAACCCTATGGTCAGCTTGCGTTGATGCACGCAAACCTCCTTCCTGCAAATGTTCCTTGCTATATTCCCAGTGCCTTGCATAGTGCCTGGAGCCTTGTATGGGCTCAACAAATATTCGTTGAATCCAATTGAAAAATAAAGTGTGATGCCCACTCACAGCATAATTGGAGAAATATAACAAGTTCCTGCCTTCAATGCGCTTACAAACCAGCTGGGCAGATGAAGAGAAACACGTGGGCACCCACCTTTCTCCCAAACCACGCCGGTCTGGTGTGGACCAGCGTGATAAAACAGGAGTTGCTGGCTTAGTTTTCACGGGCAAATTACCGAAACTAATCTCTATTCCCTCTTCTAGTTTTCTAGGATAGCCTTGTCCAGCCTCATGGGGACAACAGCTGCCCCATTTTCCAGCATCCAAGAAGCACCAGTCCCTAGGTGCCCAGGCCCCACCACTGGCTACACTGAAGTCCCTGTCCTCCTGGCATGGCTCCTTTCCAGTGGTCTCCAGGACTTCTTCCCCTATTCTCTGCCCCTTTCCATGACTGGGCCTCAATCCCAGGCTGCTTTGAGCTCGCAGGACTTTACGAAGCCCCTAACCAGGGGACAAGTCTTTCATGTGACTTATATGTTGGTTCTTTCCAATTTCCCTTTCTCACTAAAAACATGACATACATACCCTCTGTTTAGACTGGAAGACCAGTCTGCATCACTCTCAAAACTCTACCTCCCCCTGAGCAGATGCAGGGTTGAGTGGGAAACCCCAGGGCCCCGGACTAAGCCTGAGCACTTCAGCCATCCCTCTTTGCAGGGGAATGCCCAAATCGAGGTTACAAACCAAATGGAAATAAATCGCTTTTACTGAAAAGTCTAAATGAGGGTGGATCTGGGGTCAATTCAGCAGCCTGGTGGCATCACGGCACAGACTATCTCCTCTAGACTTTTCTCTGTACCTTCTCATGGTCCCAAGAAGGCAGCCATGGCTGCCAGCAACATGTCTTCCTAGGACTGTTTTCAAAGGGGAAGAGTGGGACAGAACCTTTCAACTCACTTATTTCTCTCTTATTAGGGAAGAGAAATATTTCCCAGAAACCCTCTGGAAAGCTTCCCTTTATATCCTATTGTCCAGCATGGTTTGTATGCCCCCCATAGCGCAGAGAGGCTGGACTCTCCATCTCTTCCCAAATGAATAAAACCATGATTCTTTGAGCAAGGGGCTGTGAAGGAATACTTTTGCATAGGCAAACAACAGTGTGTGCCACATCAACTAAAAGTACCTGCAATCGTAGGGCATTGATTATATAATAGAACAGGAAGTTCAGAGGCAGCCAGCTCTAGGGCTGGCTAATTCAACAACTAAACGATGTTTAAGATGCTGGGGTGGCTTCTTAGAGATTCTCTCAGCTTTGCCCTCTTGGTCATGAGATAACTGCCATTGCACCCTCACACACACTGTCAAACACGGGACAGAGCTGTTCCCTCCCCTGTAGTACTCTTTTAGTACAGAAGAAAATCCTTCCCATAAGCCACCAGCAGATTCCCCCTCTGCTTTCATTGGTTAAGATTAGGTCACATGCCCTTGTCCAGGCAGCAAGGGTATATGGGGAACGTGAGCATAAGGCCTTTCTCAGGGTGGAAGGGAAGGAGGGAGGGAGGGAGAAAAGGGGGAGGGGGAGGCTGCTGGGTAGGCATAGTAGCAATTATTATATGAAGCGACCATGAGTATTATAAATATTGAGAATAGAGAGCTCTCCTTGAAGCTGTGCCCGTTAGACGTTCATGGGAGAGTCAGATCATTTAACCCCTTAGTTGGGACACAAAACCCATGTTTTCTGTACATTATTAAACTCTGCAGGGTGATGCACAATGAGATTGCTCAGTTCAAGCTATTTCCCAGTCACGAATGTGCAGCCATTGGCCCATATTCCTTGTGAAACACCAGCTCCTTGACTTTGAGCTCCACCTTAGCCTGTTTTTCTTGCTTATAGAGGCAGGACCACATCTCAGCTACAAGCCACAACTCACTAAACAATCCACCTCTAGCTGGCTTTAGGAACTACGTGGACAGGCTGAATACACATGGCTGAGCTTGACTGCATTGGAGCAGTGGCTGGAAGCTTTATCAAGAATCATTGCTCAAACCCATGGAGTTAACAGCTAGACTGTAAGTCACCAGAAAATAGAATGAGGTTAGAGAATGGAAAGCTGAGGTTTAATCTGTGCAGAATTGGTAAAATTTTGTTTGGAAATGAGTAGAAATGATGAAAGCACATCGTAGTGTTTGTAATTAGCAGTGGCAACATATGTGTATGATAGTGGTTGAAAGGGAAAGTCTAAGGTCGTGTATATCACTAGAAGGAAAGCTAGAAAATGAAACATGGGGCTGTAAAGCAAGTGAACCCTCTTGTGAAAAATTAGTATGGTTAATAGTGCACATATAAGAATGTTTTCCTCTGAAACAGAACCAATGCACATTAATATTACAAGATGTTACTATCAGGGTGATATTTAGCAAAAATATAACCAACACAAAGTATGGACAGTAGTGTAAAGTAATATATTAATAATTTTCCATCAATGGCAAAACGGGAAGTATACTAAGTGAAAGAAAGCAGACAAAAAGTACTAAATATTGTTTGACTCCATCTATACAAAATTAAATTCAAATAAATTATAGAGTAGAAATAGATTAGCAATTATGTATGGCAGGAGGATAGAAAGATTGAGAGGTGACTACAAAGGGATAGGGTTTTTTTTTTTTTCTTGTTTGTTTTTATTTTTTCTTTCTTTTCTCTTTTTTTTATGGAGTAATGAAAATGCTGTAATATGGATTGCAGTGATGAATGCGCAACTCTGTGATTATACCAAATGCCATTGATTGTACTCTTTAGATGGATTGTTTGGTTTATGAATACATTTCAATAAAATTGATAATAAAAAAGAATCATTGCTCAGAAGTAATTGCATCATCCTGAGAATGATGGACTGTGTCTTTGCAGATTGAAGTGGTGGGTATTACATGGTAGGAAGAGCTTGACCTAACACCTCTGCTTTTTTGTGCCCGGTTTCCAACCTTGAGACTCCTTTGCACAACACATAACCATCTACTATGCAGATTGGTGAAGGTGTGGGGGACAACTACTAATAGAGTCTGGTCAATCACCAGGGCAGTGGATGGGACTGAAGGAGTATGGGACTACCTATAAGGTTGTCACTATTATTCCTGATTTACAGATAAGAAAAGGTGGTTCTCCCTGAGGATTTGTAACTCATCCAACTTCATACACTCTTGGACATGGCAGAGTCTAGCTTTAAATCCTAGATTTCTAAATCCAGAGCCATGTTCTTCCTCCTTCACTTATCTTATGGAAATCTGCCGAGAAATGCTGCATTCAGGCTTCCCTTAAATTTCTTTGTGAACCCCAGTGGGGTTTCCACAGCCATCCAGGAGGCAAATCATGTACCCCAGGTGTGGTTTTCAAAAGTCCAGAAGTCAAATCCAAAAATCCTCTCTTCTCCCATGGGTCCAACCTTGTGGTAGCACAGGAATGAGCCATGCTTAACACGGTAGCATTTTTAACTGTAATGGTAAAATTCAAACACTCTTAGAAAGGGCAAGGGGTGCTCTATATTCCCACCAAGGGGGTAACGATCATTAGGAGGGTTCCATTGTGATAAAGCCACAAGGGCCTGGAGGTGTAAAAAAAATCATAGACTTTTGGAGTCAGAAGGTATCTGAGCAGGAAATCTAGAGCTGAGGATTTCATGGACTACCTGTCTAACCTCTCTACCCTTCTCCACCTGCTTCCTACCCTGTAGGTTGTCATTTATGGTTAACATCAAAGAGTTCCACTACCTTCTGGCTCCCACTTGCTTTCAGCCAATGGTGAATGTGGCAGCAGTGAGTTACCTGGTGGCAAGTTGATTACACTGGACCCTCCCATCATGGTAGGAGTAGTGTTTTGTCCTCATTGGAACACACATACTTTAAAGACATGGATTCGCCTTCCCTGCCTGAAGAGCTTCTGCCAGAGCCACTCTTCTTTCACTTAGAAATAGCATTATCCATTGCCTGGTTTCCCACACAACATTGCATCTGCTCAGAAAACAAGGGGCATTGGGCTCACATACATGGAATTCACTGGTCCTTCCATGAGCCCCATCACCCAGAAGCTGGACACATGGTGGAAAGACCAGCTGAAGGTTCAGGCATAACACCAGCTGGGAGACACCACCATTTGAGAATGAGGTGTGGTCGTCCATAATGTGACTTAAGCTTTAAACATGCATCCAATATATAGTGCTATTTCTATAGTCAGGATGCACAGGTCCAGGAATGGTCCTTCCTCGACTGCCTGTCCCCATGTTCAGTGGGTATAGAGGCACCCAAAGGAGGAATAATTCCTCCAGAAATGCAGTTATGGATCCATTCCATTGGAAGCTGAGACACCAGTGGTGGATAATATTGTAGGTTACAATTGGGAACATAATCAAATTGATATGATTCCTTAATGATGTAGTCGCCGATGGAACTTGGTGTGTTCCCTGAACTTTTCACTGAGATGAGAGATGAGAATGGATGCTGAGAGACAAAAGGGTGGACTGTGCAGATACCTTCTGTTTGCCTCTCCACCCTTCACCCTGCTCTCGGCCCCAGGAGGATGACCTGTACGGGACCATATCCAATGGCCCCCTTATCCTCTGGCTTCTTGTTGCATTTGGCCAACAGAGTGACTCAGCAATAAAATAGAGGGAAGAAGAGGCTTGAGAAAGAATCCCTTCAAGCTGGCAGTGTCTTTCTATGAAAACTCATAACATCTCTTAAGGTGGTCCTTTTCATATGACTCTCTCCTTCCAGTTTCTAGAAACTACTCCCTCCCCTTGCCTCTCAGGGCCTCTGCTTTCTAACCCAGGGTTCTACACTATCCCTTGTGGCTTTCCTTGTCTCCCAGCACTCCTTCTAAAATAGTGCCTTCTCAAATCATCCTAATTTGGGTGATTGATACTACCATTAAAGTTAAAAATAAATTGTAGGGTTGGCTTAAAGTTGTAAACATTCTAATTTTTAAAATTAGTTCATTAAAGTAAAAGGACTGCTAATTATAATTATTTCCTAAAAAGAATTGAATACATTTTACTTTATATAAGGCTTTTTATATCCTCCTTTTTATTCTCTTTATTGTGGGCCACTGATAATGTCATCACGGACAGATACTCCTGCGGGAAACAGTTTCTAGGAAAAATTGTCTTACATGTTACCTGGTCCAACTGCTCATCTGAGGAGAGAGGAAAGGATGCTATGGACACACATTACTCTCTCTTCACAATTTTATTTCATCCTAGTTCAGTTCCATAACACTGACTGACTCCTGCCATCCCAGTCTGTGTCCGTTTCGGCACAAAACCATTCAATTAATGAGAGCGCTGTTGAAAGCAACTTTAAAGGAGGGACTTTATTAAATCTCAAGGTCTCTTTGGAAAACCCCAGAGAGCTCAGGACAGGATCCTGGCCCTGCCACATGGGTGGCTGTGTCAGGACGCCCAAGGGAGTGAGCGAGACCACCAGATGTTTGGGGACCAGAATCGTGGTGTGCACACAGATCCATCCTCGTGAGAGGACCTCCTCCTGTCCACTGGGCCGACGCCTCCTTCAGGTAAGGCCCAGCCAAGCAGGATTACAGGGTCTACAGGAGCAGTGAGCTGAGAAACCTCGAAAGGGAGGAAGGAGGGAAGGGTCTTCCCAACTCTGTCTCATCCTTCTAGAGGTAGGGTTGGCCAGAGAAAAGAGCAGGGCATCAGTTAGGTCTCTGAGATTGCAAAGAAATCAACTACTTTTGGGTAATTTAAGAAAAATGTAAATTTTGGGAAGGGTGCTAGAGAGCCCACTAAAAATGACTCACCACCCAGTACTCCAGAGGAGCTCTTGGATGCTCTGCTTGCAGAACTGCCATAGGAATGATTTAGCTCCACTCAACTTTCCTCTGTCTCACTCCCTTCAAGACTGAAGTTCTAAAGCAGTGGCCACTGTGGGTGCTGCCCAGGTCCTCCCAGATCACCCTGCAGTTAACCTGTAGAGATGAAGGCTTCAAGTGGCTCCTGGCTGGAGGTGTTCTCAGCTGAGGGAGCAAACTTGGTCTTCAGCAGTCAGCAAGTACTGGGAGATAACACCCCAGCAGCAAGCCCCACCCAGTATGGAATGGGAGTTGGTGGGTGAATACCCAGCATCCTTGCTTCTCTGCGGGGAAATTCTTGAGTGTTTTCCACACAGTTTCTCTGATATCCCCAGTGGTTGGCCTCAGTTGCCCAGACTCAGAACTCATTCAGTGATGCACCTTCTATTGACTTCTTTCCCTTTCCTGCCTCATTCTAACCACTCCCTCACCTGTGCTTCTCAAATAAACTGCCTGCACCCAAACCAAGACCCTGAGCTTCAGATATATATGTAATCGAGGTACCCTAAAGTCAACCATACTCAGACCACACGGAATGGAGAGTGGTAGTACCCCCAAAAGAGAGGCAGGACACCACCACCAAAAGAGGGAAAATGGAGGCTAGGCATGTGAAAGTAAGGTATGTCCCCTGCAGCCAGGGTCAGGGGGAGACACAGGGAAGGTCAGAGCTGTAAAATCTGGAAGTGGGAGGACCAGGTGGACGGGACCAAGAGGACTGGAGAGTAGCATTTGTAGAACAACAGAGGAAAAACCACAGGTGGCAAACAGGATGAGGCCAAGTGGAAGCAGGGCTGGTAATGCTGTAAATAGAAGAAAATCTTACAGGACACCTACTGCGTGTTAGATGCTCTATAATTCATCACAGTGCACAACAGCTCTCTGAGCTATTGCCATCCTCATTTTATTCTTGGAGAAACTGAGTCTCAGAGAGGTTGCACAATGTTCCCGAGGCAAACAGAGTGAAAAAGAGTGAAGATATGTCAGGTAAAATAGTTTATTCAACTGGTCTGTAACTATATGTACAATAGAGACACTGGGCTTCCTGAACATGTGAGAATCTACTTTCTCCATCTTTACCAAGACATTGCAGGATGATTGGGATCCTACTGGGCAGCAGGCAGTACAAGGCAAAGGTTAATACTGTTGGGTCATAGGTGAGTAGAAGTTATGAAGAAGCCAGGAGGTGGAGTAAGGATTTTAGAGTAGAGGATAAAATAGCTAGTAAGAAAAGTAAGACAAATATACACAGTGATAAAGAAAGTAGTTGTCATGTTAATGTTAAAACCTTAGAATGAAGAAACTGCTGCTGCTGCTAAGGCCATTAGAGATGCCTTAGATTCAACCACCTTCTCAATTCTGGTGGCCATGAGGTCTAGCTACAACATGCTGTGAAAGCTTCGTGTCCCTTATCGCTTTACAAAAATTCTCCAGTCCTTGAGCTAGCTTGACTGGGCCTTTTCCTAATTCCCCAAAGACCTTGGCTCACAAATACTTAACAAACAATAAATTATAATTTTTTCCAAGTATTTTTCTCTCTACTTATTGGATTGATTAAATAAGAAATAATCCATTTCTGTTTGATGACTCTCTGCAGCCCCTCCCCCACTGTCTCCTGGAAGTGATGCTTGTCCTTCCACAACTACCAAACTCCTCCCCCACATACTTAGACTGCAGGGGAAATTACGTATGTGCTAAAGACACATCACAGGTGATGCATTTATTAAGAAAGGCTTCTACATTCAGGTGTTGGCCAATGACATGCTTTAGGACCACAGCACCAGCTTTCCAGGGCAGTGCCCAAGGCCTTGCATACTTACTATCAGGTGCACAGTACAATAGGAAATAGTACACCAACCAGGTGCTCCCAGTGGGTCTGCACTCAGATACCTGAAGGGCTGCTCACCAGGCTCTTTGAAGTAAGGAAAGCCGCAGTCCCAGTGGCCTTCCAGCTCCAGTAGCTAACTTCATGCAAATCCAGTGACACTCCTCTGCACCCTCTCCATCTACTCAATATGACAAGGTCCTCCATGATGGGCTCCAGCAACATACTCAGCTACTCCAAAGTTGGCTACTGGACTACAAGATATAGGTGGGGCTGGCCTCTCAATGATACCCGGGAATCAAAAGAACCTACTGCTCTCAGAAGGGAGGGCATAGAAAGACGCAGACATCCCAAGAACAACCTAGAGAATGCCTTGATGAGGTCAAAACTTTCCACTAAGGGATTCCAGAGAGACGTTGAAAACCCATGAGAGGGAAGTTGCAGGACATGAGGGCAGATGAGCTGGCCAGTGAAGTCTCATAGATTCGGGGCCTTTAACAAGCCCTTCCTTGCACATGGGCTTGGCCCAAAAGACTCCCCCATTTTGCTTTTTCTCAAGAAATATGTCCAGGCTCTGTCTCATGAACCTCCTCAGTTTGTCTTTCTGCCAGCGCGAAAAGCTCTTAATTTCTGATCAAGTTCCTCTTTTCCACCTCGCGTGTGGATTTGACAGCCTCACTGTAAGAACTTGGAAAACTGGAAAAACCTTAAACCAACATTCACTTGTAATCAAACAACCTGGGAATAACCAATGTTTCCATGCATTTTAACTTCCTTCAAGTCTTTTTTTCTTTTATATTTTTAATATTTAGTAATGAAAATCCAAAGCTACAGAAAAGCAGAGAAAAAAACATAGCAGACACTTTTTAAAAAGGTTTTTTAAAAAGTTTTAATAGATTCTACTTTTTAGTACAGTGTTGGATTTACAGAAAAATTGAGAAGATAGCACAGAGAGCTCCCATATTACACACCATTCCCCCACACATGGTTTCCCCTCTTCTTAATATCTTGCATTAGTATGATGCATTTGTTAAAACTAATGAACCAATATTGAAATGTTATTTTTAATTAAAGTCCATAGTTTATCTGGATTTCCTTATTTTTACCTAATGCCCTTTTTCTGTTCCAGGACCTCACCCAGGACACCACACTACATGTAGCTGTTGAGTCTCCTTAGGCTCATCTTGGCTGTAACCATCTCTCAGACTTTCCTTATCTTTTATCATCTTGACGTTTTTGAGTAGTACTGGTCAGATATATTGTAGGATGTCTCTTGACTGTAATTTGTTGATGCTTCTTCATGATTAGAATGAGTTTATAGGTTTGGGGGAAGGAGATCACAAAGGTCATTTTCATCACATCATGTCAAGGGTACGTGCCATCACCATGATTTGATGACTGTTGATGTTGACCTTAATCATCTGGATGAAAGTGTTGGTCCGGTTTCTCCACTGTAAAGTTACTCTCCCCTCACCTTTTCACTCCCACCTTTCAGTACTGTACTCTCTGGAAGGAAATCACTATGCACAGCCTACACTTAAGGAATGGGGAGTTATGCATACATAATTTATTTGTATTCTTCTGCATGGGAGATTTGTTTTCTCTGCATTTATTAATGTATTTGAATCATTTTTCTCTGTATGGATGCACGGATATTTGTTTTGGTTTATAATTCAATACTACTTTATTTATTTCGTTTCTCATATTGTTTCAACTTTGACCATTGGGGCCTCTTTCAGTTGGCTCCTGTGTTGCTTTGACATCCCCCCATCGATGTAGGTTTGTTTGTTTTTGAGCACATTCTTACTTTTGGGCACTGTGATGGGTAAGCTAATATGTCAACTCGGCCAGATAATTGTGTCCAGGTGTTTGGTCCAGCAAGCACTGGGCTAATTGCAATACAAGAGCATTTATGGACTTTGGTCACCAGTGAGTTTACTGCATGGATGGCTGATTACATCTGCATCAACCAGGGAGGTTGCATCAGCAATGGGTGACGTTTTTATCCAATCAGTTGAATGCCTTAAAAGGAGAATTGATTTCAACATTCAGAGAGAATTTCCCAGCTCATCTTTGGACAGCCAGCTTCTCCCAGAAACTCATCAAGGACCTTTCATTGGACTTTCATCAGAGCCCCTGGTTTGCAGCCTGCCTGCAGAACCTGGACTTGTGCATCCCCATGGTCGTGCGAGAGACTCTTATAAAATCTTGTACTATTGACAGATTATCTCCTGTTG